>MU005766.1:1190056-1233266 GCA_010093715.1 Pleomassaria siparia CBS 279.74 | reverse complement strand
TTTAGCTTTAAGAACTATAACTAGATTATTAAGTTCCCTAAGACGCTAATAATTAAAGGCATTAACCTTATCCTTCTTAGCGTATATGTAGAGGGCGTTATTAAATAGTGCAGCCTCCTTAGCTAAAACCTTTAATTTAACGCAAGAGGTAAGGACTTTCTAATCTACTATAGTAACTTTATTTATGCGCAAATTACCTAATGCTAGACAGAAGGCTTAAGCTTTATAATTATTGCCCTGCTATCTTATAACCTAAGTAAGGGTAATAGTTTTATTAAACTAATAGTATAATTTTATGCTAGAGATGTAAGAAGTGTTAGAAGTCGCCTTTGTGCTAAAAAGGGCATAATTACCTACTAGTAGGAGTTAACAGAAGTTGCTATAAAGGAGGATATTAATACCTGCAAAGTTAAGATCTAAAGACTCTAGCTAAATCTCTCTGCAGTGGTAATTAATCTAGTCTAGCTGTATAAGACTAACTATAGACTTTTTATTAATAATAATATACTAGGTACCTTTAAGAGTTGCCTATAAGGAGCTTAAATTCTAGGCAGACAACTGCTTATAGTTTTTTACCCCCCTACCCTTTCTAACAGGGAACTAAAGAAGGCTGGCTAGAGTGCAACTACTAATTCTATAAGCTGCTATACCTATTAGTGCTGTTTAAATAACTAGTAATAGTTAGTTATTCTCCTAGGTAATGCGATTAAGTTCTACACAAAGAACACGAATAACTACCGTCTTACTAGTGCCTCCTTTGCTATCTACATTAAGTAGTAGTTAATCTAGCTTAAAGCCTAAAAGGATATCTTAATAATAAGTAATAATAGTGTTATTAATAAGACATTATTTTAGTAGAAGATTATTAGGAGTAAACGCTGTAACTACCTGCAGAGTAACAGGATAATTAGTCTTCTGCTCTTTCTACTAGTCTAGATAGACATTATAGTTCCTAATGCAATTAGTCTAATTAGCTTAAAGATTAAGAAGACAACCTCTAAGGCAATCCTTAATATCTAGATTAGTACTAGCACGCGTAGGGAGTTAACGTGCAAGCTCTCTAAAAGAAGCATTAATATTATTACTATCTTTAGGATTATCTAGGGCGTCTTTATAGACTAATTCCTCTAGCTTAATCTCTACGTTATCTAACCTATTAGGCTCTAGGGAATAATTATAATATCCTTAGCAAAACTTATATGCTATAGTAAAGTTGTTACATAGCTTATCTATGCTAATTTCTAGAATATATAGCAGGTTATTAACTTTATAAAATAGATAATAAAGTATAAGTTTTACCCTACTATAGTTATCTACGTCCTTAGGATTATACTACAGATAGACGTTAAGTATACGCTCCTATGCCCTAGGCTAATTCTTATAGGGCGATATATAAGCATGTAATTTAAGAAATATAATATATAGAATATCTTATAACCTATCTATCTTATCTTTAGAGCGCTCCTTATACTTTATTAGTAGTAACTTACCTTTCTAAGTTTCTCCCTGTTTAAGATAATAGAGATGTAGTTGTATATTCTCTAGCTGCAGGTCTACATTAATAACAGTGCGTAAGGACAAGCTTAATAGTAGGTCTAGGAGCATATAACACACCTCCTAGGCAGAGTAATCCTAGTCCCTAATAAGTTTATTTATAAGCTTTGTTACAAAAGACTAATATAGCATATTAGTATTAATAAATAGTATAAGATGCTCTGCTATTACCTAGTACCCTAGAGACTTAGTCTTGCACTTTCCTGCGTATTTACTAATATAATCCTAAACAGCCTTTTTACTTATATAAAGAGATATGTTAGTGTTAGCTATCTAGGATATAGTAAATAATTAGTTATACTTATTAATTATGCTATTATTGCGCGCGGGAAGAAACTGCTTAAATAAGCGGCTAGGAGTTAGCCTAATAATTACATAATCCTATAAATTATCTAGCATATAAAAGTAACACTCCCTAGGTTATAGTTATTATCTAGTACCCTTAATAATATGCATGTAGTAAGTATTACTATATACGTGCATCTATAGTTAATTTGTAAGCTCTAATAGTACCTTAAAGGTGTTTAGCGTATCCTTACCTATAATAGATATAGGAGAGCGCTCCTTATACGCCTGCTAGTTACCCTAAGTAGGCTTAGGGTTAATAGCAGTAATATAAATACCCTAGAAATTAGCCAGCTGCTATTTTAGCTCTAGACTAAGCAGATAGTTATTAGGATTAGGAGCACTATCTAACTAAAACAAACTATAATTATAGGTACTCCCTTAAGATTGCTATTTATACTAGTGCCAGGAATCTATAATGTTAAATTTAGGCTTTAAGATCTTATTAAAGAACACCTTTAAGCAATAATAGAAGTAATAAGTAATAATAGCAGAATTGTCTATTACAGCCTAATAAGCAATACAGATGCAATTATTTAGAGTCTCTCTAAGCTACTCTGTATATTATAGTATATGCTTTATAAGAGAATCCTAATAGTAGTCTACAGCTAAGAAGGTAAGGAATAGTATAGGATAACTAAGCTGTTAAATAGTAGCTTTAAGAACACGTAACTAGCTATTCTAATAAGGATTAGTGCTACGCAATGCTTTAGAATAGCGAGTAATTAACTTAAGGATTACCTTAGATTTAGGAGAGTTATCCTAAAACGCCTGTTAAAGATTATTAATTATATACTTGCAATACTCTTATAGGGACTGCTGTTTAACAAAATAGCTAGCACGCTTGTTAATCTGTTTACGCATAATAGTATTAAAAGCCACATACTAAAAGCAGGGGTGCTAAGTAAATTAGCTATCTTTATAGAGTATTAGATGTCTAATATACTCTAGGTAATTAATATCTTAGATTTATAGGTTAATAAACTTAGCAGCACCCTTTAGATAAAGGGAAGGGAAAGTCTAACTAAGGAGCGCTTATAATTTATTAAACTCTAAGATTAGAGTACGTTCTGTAGTAGGCATGCTAATATAAGTAGTATAATAAGGCTAATAACCTATAGTAATACTAGCGGCATTAAGTTATATATAAAGGATTACTAATTTAGTATTCTTAGCATAAAGATCTAGTATTGCGCTAATATTAGGCACAAGCTTATTATCTGCAGCGTTATTAGGATTAATATTAGAGTAATTAATTACAGTCTCTGCATCTAACTCCTAAGTAGCAAATTTATCCTCTACGTTACCGTCTTCTAGTAGAGCTTTAAGACTCTTAGAGTTAATAGTAATGCTAGAGTAACTAGGGTGATTAGCCTAGAGATAGTAGAGCTACTCTTTAATAACCCTACAGCGTACGTAATAGTTACATTAAAACTATCGCTCTATGCGCGGATTATCACGCAAATTAGCTAGCTAAAGTATAATAATATCTAGATTAGCTAGCAATAGTAGAAGGTAATTATAGACCTTAGCTGTATTTAATAGAAAGTTATAAACATAGCCTTAGTATTTATATTATACACCCTAGACTTAACGCACTTTAATAAAGCACTAGACGCAGGTAATAAGCATCTCCTTAATCTAAGTAAGAGGCTAAAGATAATTAGATATACTGCTAGGGTTAAGATTATTACTAGCACTAAATAGATATAGCTTATCTTTATTAAGGTCTTTGTTAATCTTTATATAGGCAGTGTAGATGTTATTATTATTTAAGCCTATGTAGAACTAACGCTCCTTATAATAGTCGCAGGTCTCTATAATATCCTTATTAAGCTTTTTATAGAAATCCTATAAGAGTTAGTAGTCGCAGTTAGTAAGAGCAGGCTTCTTAAGCTAATCCTTAGATAATAAGTTAAGCGTAGGATTAGAAGTTAGTATACTATCTAGGTTTATCTAACGTTAACGCGCTGTAGGGCCTAGCTAAGGTCTCTAAGTCTTAACTTCTGCATGCAATTATAAGGAACTATACTAGGATAACATTAGACTATAATCTAGTAAATAGAAATTAGCCTAATTAGGATTACGTAGGGTGTAAGAGGAGCAACTAAGGGTGTAAGAGGAGCAACTAAGGGTGTAAGAGGAGTAACTAAGGGTGTAAGAACTAGTAGAACTACGCCTATAACTAGCGCAAGAGTTAAATTCTTCTCTACCTATACTATTAACGTCCTTAAAAAAGGTTTAATAAGGCTGTTTATCTCTATAACTAAAGTACTAATAATACTCCTTAGCTATTATTATATTATACTGTGTTGTACCTAGTACGTAATAGTAATAAACATTACCTACTAGAATGTATAGTTAATTAGTTAATTAGGGTATATTACATTTATTGCAGATAAACATTAATACACGTAGTGTAATTAGAGAAGGAGTCCTTAACTAAGACTAATTAGTTGCTACTAAATTACTATAACTACGCCTGCGGTTTAATAGTGTTACGTAAGGTATAGGTAGGCCTGTATCTAGATTAGCTCCTTTATTAATATTCTATAGAGTAACAACTTAGAGTAATAAGGAGCTTAGGAGTAAGAGATTAGAAGAAATACTTAATAAGCTTAATAATAGAAACTGTAAGAAGTGCGACAGTAATAGCGTAGGCAGAACTTTAACACCCTTACGCCTTAATAGCTAGTTTTCGCGTTAGACGTTAAGTATCTTCTTTTACCCTACTACTTATTTAGGTGTGTTACTACTATAGAGGCCTTATAGAGTAAATAGAATATCCCTACGCTGTATAGATCTAGTATATCCTATAGAACTAAGGGTTAGTTAGGCAAAGCTAGAAAGTCTAGTAATAGTAGAAGCACGTTATAGATTTAGTACAGATAAAGCAGGTTATAATTTATAGCTAATACTAGAATTAAGGCTAGACTTTACCTATAGATTTAACGTAGCTGCTATAGTTATAGGAGCTGCTGTAGTTATAGGAGCTGTTTACTATAAGAAAGATAGAAGAAGCCTCTAGAGACCTTAATTTCCTAATAAAGTTAGAGTCTGCAGAGATAGAGACGCTAGGAGTTATTTAGAGGCAGAAGAGCTAATTAGAGGTGTTATAGTAGGTTTGCGTTTCTATAAGAAAAGAGTTAGTAGTAAAATAATATCGCCTGCTAGTAGGGCTCCTCTAGAGGCTTTAGTTTACTAGGTAGTATCCTGTAGAGCTTACATAGTGTAACCTAAGGCTAATATTCTAGCAGTTTACGTATATTTTTGTCTACTTTCTATTCTTAAACTTATTAGTTATAGGATTAAGCGTATTATTGCAGCTAACTAATTAACAGGTTAGCAGTAGAGTATAAGTATTATAAGAATATCCCTGCTAGGGATAGTTAGGGCGTTAGTTACTTATTATTGCGGATACGTTTACGCAAGGATATAGTAAAGGAGCAAAAGGCGTATATGTATAAGTAATAATAGGCGTATTTATTATTTTTAGAAGGAGCTTAATATTAGCATAAATATTAGGTTTTTCTAATATTACGTTACCTGCCTTTTAAATAACTAATTACAGAGCCTGTATTACTTGCTAGCGTTGTTTTTATTAACTAATTAGCTTATATGCTTTCTTGAGTTTTAAACGCCTGAACGATTGTAAATTGCTTGCTTCGCAAGCAACTAGAATTAACTACGCAGGTTAGACTTAATAGTAAAACGAGGTAATTAGAAGCTATACTGCGGACAGTATACATCTATCTATAATAAAGTAAATAGTCTCGCTCTTATCTATCTTAGAGAGTATATAATTGTTAATACTGTGTAAATTCTTAATACAGAGTCCTGTGTATACTTAAAGTAACATATAGCATACAGTTATCTGTAGTATATATTTAAGTTTAAATGTAATGTATAAGAGTTAATTATTTTAGATATAGATCTTACTAATCTATATATACATTAATAGCGCTTACATAAGCCTTCCCCTCTAATAAGAAGCTCCTACAGGAGCAGGAGTAGTAAAAGGAGCTTAGAAGCTCTTATATATTATAGTATGCTTGCTCCTTCTAACAGTCCCTAGGAGTATAATACTATAATATATAATATAATCTTATTTACCTATAACCTTTTGCACTAATCCTTCTAGGGTTAATCTTAGGAGTGCTTTTATGCAAAGGTCTCCTAGATTTTTAGCGGATAAGATATAGTAAAGGTTAAACTCCTTCTTTATATATTAATTGCGTATAAAGTAGTAGTAAACTGCTATGTACTTTAATCTTTACGTAATCTTATAATCCTTTATAATTACTATAGCTAGTTTATTATTAATGTATAAGTTATACATAATTTAATTATTTAGTAGTAATTTGCTTAATACTTGTTTTATCTAGATTAAATAAGCAGCGGCGTAAGATGCAGCTATATACTCTAATTCGCAAGTGCTCCTTATAACACAACTTTGCCTTCTAAATAACTATACTACTATTAATCTGTTAATTTGCATAAGGTAACTAGAATATAATTTTAAATTATCTAGATCTAAATTATATAAAGCGTTAGCGTACATGTCTATAGTTATCTATTAATATAAATTTGCAGATAGTATAAGTGTAAAGTCTTTTGTTGTTTAGATATATCTTAACACTTATATTGCTAGTTTTTAGTAGTAAGGTAATAGATTTAAATTAAATGTTGCAAGCATTAAAACTGTAAATGCTAGATTAGGGCGAACCTTTACTATATAGAAGTTTATTAAGCCTATAATAGACTGATATTCGTGTTGTCTTTTCTTATCTACTAGATCCTTAGATTAAGGAGGGAAAGTCCCTAGGTCTAAAGGTGTGCTTCTGCTATTATAACTTTCTATATTATATTTCTAAAGTATGCTTGCTGCATATGTTAGCTAACTAATTATAACTCTATTATAACTTTAGTTAATTTCTATCCTAAGGAGGAGTTTTACTTTACCTAGGTCTTTAAATTTAAATTTCTAGCTTGTTGTATGCATAAATGCCTTAATGTGTTTAATCTTTCTAGTAATAAGAATATTATTAACGTATATTCTAAGGATAATGTTTTCTAACATAAAAACGTAAGGATTAAATGCGCATTAGACATATTCTACTAATATTAACTATTCTTTTAACACCTAATACTATTCTCTGCCTAATTATTTTAATCTATATAGAGTTCTAAGGAGGCGTATTACTTTTCTAGGTAGGATCTTAATTCTAGCTAGAGTGCGTATAAAGATTAGTTGTAATTAGTCTAGGAAGCTATTAAGGTAAGCATTATTAAAGTCTATTTAGTATAATAACTATTTTTGCAAGATTGCGGTTATAATTATTATTCGTAAGCTGTTATCTCTAATAACAGGAGCGTATGTTTTGTTATAGTTAATTCCTAGTTGTTAAGCAAAGCCTTAAGCAACTAGCCTTGCTTTTCTTCTAATAATTTCTCCTTATTTATTTTATTTAACTGCAAATACCTATTAAGTTCCTAGGAATTTTATAACATTTGCAATGTTAGTTATTTCCTATATATTATTCTTAACTAAGGCTTATATCTATAATTAAATTACTTTATTCTATAATAGAGCGTTAGGTCTACTTATTACTTCCTTATATAATGTAGGAACATTAGGGTCTAGAGATGTAAGGAATGCGAAGTGTTATATGTTATCCTTACTTTTGTATTAAAATGTATAAGCAGTTATTCCCTAGTTTTCTTAAGCTTTAATAGAGGGTTTAGGTATCCTATTTAATCTCCTTAGAGTAAGGTCTAAGCTAGATGTAGATGTTAATGTCTTTAGGAGACTCTTTTATTATGTTAGTGATAATAGTTCTGTTAGGATTGTTTTAGTGTTTAATTAATAATCTTGCATTGCTGCTTATTTTATTAGTAATAGCAGTCTTAACATCTCTTTTTATCTGCGTTAATATTTAGTAAACAAGATTAAGCTTTTATGTAGTAACATCTTTAGTTTTATTATCCTTATATCTAGAGGAGGTTATATTTTTATTATATCCTATAATGTCTAGAAGTATAGTTAGGGTAAATTAAATAGCATAAACTTAACATCTTGTAATTTAATAATAACGTGTCTATCTAGTATAAAGATTCTAAGCGTCTTAGTTAATAATCTAAATCCTATAAACATTCCTCCTTTAGCTTAATAGTAGAGTTTAGTTCTACTCTTTTAAGCTTTAATAGGTATATGCACGAAGCACTTAGCAAGGAATAGTTATAGATATCTAATCTTTAGTTTCTTATAGTATAGTATTTTATATAGGGTGGTAATTAGTTATAAATGTAGTGTAATGTTTTTTAGAAAAACTGCTGTTCTTACTACTTCTGCCTATAGTAATAATAAACTATTATGTGTAATTATTAATCTAGCTATAGTAATAATAGTATAGTTCTATCTTTCTAGTATGCTAGTAAGCTTATAGTAATACAGAGGCGTAGTTTAATATTTAATTCTATGTTAACAGAAGCACTATTATAAGCTTATTAATAAATACTTACCTCTGTTGTTACTCTAGAAAATCTGTAGTATTACACTAAATTTTATTTTAATATATGCAATAAAATCCTTAATTACATCTATTATATCTAATTTAGTTTTTAGAAATTAAACCTATAAGAACCTTATTGCGTAATTAATAAAGGAGATGTAGTATTAATATCTACTAAGGGATTTAGTTAAGAACTTGCCTAACAGATTAGAATAAATAAGTTATAGAGGTTTAATATCTCTTTTTATTACTAAGTGTAGATAGTAGTGTGTAGATTTTAATAGTTAGCACATGTCGCAATAGAAGTCTTAAGGTTAAGGCAGTATAATACTAGTATCCTAATATAGGCGGCCTAGATTAGACATGTGTTAGTGTCTACTTATAATGTAAAATTCTTTATATAATACGAAATAAACGTTAACCTTTAGTTCTAGATATTAGTTATTATCTGTTAATTTATTAATTAATACTTAGCTAATGCGTCCTGCATTTGCAAGCTAGATGTAAATAACACCTCTATTATACTTTCCCTATATAACAGTTTTTCCTTACTTAGTAAGGTAGAGATTATCTTTCTGTACTATTAGTTTATACCCGTTATTCTAGATGTATAACTATAAGAAAAGGCAGGTTAAATGTAGTTTACTACTATACAGGATATTTATTAGTTTAGAGATAGATATTAAACTATCTAGTAATTAATATTAGTTGTAGATGTTCCTAATTCCCTATATAGGTAATTTAATTCCTCTAGCTAGAGTAATTATTCCTTAAGCCTGTAATAGTAAGGTAAAATTATTTTTGTAACTAGACATGTGTTGTAATGCGCTAGTATTAAATACCTATATAGGTAGGTTATCTAGTAATAGTTGCTAAGTAATAGTAGAGTTTGCATATATATTAGAATAGTTGCGTTTTCTATTATTATTTATTATAACTTTAGGGTTGTTATTATTATTCTTAATACTTGTTACTGTAGCGGCAATAAAAGCGTGTACTTTAGTTCTGCTTCTATTATCTTTATCCTTGCTAATATTAATAACCGCCTTGTTTGCCTTCTGTTTCTTTATTGCTTTAGTATCTAGCTTATCCTTCTCTTATTATTCCTTAAGCACTCTATAATTTGTGTATAGATGCCTAATAAAAGTAAGTTACTATTTTCTATAATACGTGCATTTATCTTTATTCTAACTATTATTTTGTTAATATTTATTATTATATTAATTATTCTAGTTAGATATTTAATTTGTATTTAAGGGTTAGGTAGTAGTACTATATCGTGCGGCGTAGGCTGTTGTAGAGTTTATTATGTTAAGGGAGTGCTTTTTAGAGATGTTAAGGATCTTTAATTTAATGTCTGTGAATTTTGTAATGTCTTTAGTACTTAGGTTATTAATAATATTGTCTATAGTATTAGGAAGGGTAGTAAGGAAAAATAAACCTTTTACGTTATCTAAGTTAAATATTAGTCTTATAGCTCTTGCAACTAAGTGTTTTAATATTTAGCAACGTCTTATTATTCTTATCTATAACTAATAGAAGTTGTTAAGGTAAGCTCTTAAGTTATTACTATTATAGTATTATAGATTTGTTAGTAATTAGAACATGTGTATAGATGTATTACTAGTATTATAATTAAATTATCCTGTAAGGTAATCCTATACTCCTAATGCTAATTCCTATGTTACTACGCTTATTATAAGGTTATTATATACTAAGGAGAGCAGCATTACTATAGCCTTATTATCCTTAGCTTCCTATTATATTATGTTAAGTGCTAGTTAATTCTTTGTTTTGTTAATAATAGGCTAAAGGTTTGCGTATTTAAAGGCAATAATCTATAATAATCTCTATTCTAGATAGTTTTCGCCTTAGGAGGACAATTTTAGCAGGGAGGAAGGGTCTAATCTAAAGTTAACATCTATTTTTAACATTTACTTATGTTTTATAATGCGTAGAGGTGTTATGTTATAGTTATATTAGTATAGAGAAAAAAAGGTTATTAAGTATTATTATTAGGATAATAATATAAAAAGTTAGTTAATAGTACGTAAAAACTAGTTATAGTAACGTAATTTATTTTTATACGTATAATTTTTATGTTAGTATTATAATTAATTGTCGCGTTAGGTGCTGC
The DNA here is from genome assembly GCA_010093715.1 of Pleomassaria siparia CBS 279.74. NCBI lineage: Eukaryota > Fungi > Ascomycota > Dothideomycetes > Pleosporales > Pleomassariaceae > Pleomassaria > Pleomassaria siparia. The sequence goes on along the minus strand of MU005766.1, from coordinate 1,222,718 downwards.
CCTAATTACATAACCTAATTACGTAATCCTATATTCCCTTATATTAATTAACTATAAGCTCTGGATATTGCTATAAGATGGCTGAATACTAGAGATTAACTTAATAATTTGTAATCTACAGAAAGCTCTATAGATTACTAGACAGAAGTTTATCTACTTCTTTAGAGCAGTATAAATTCTCCTTTGTTTTATAGATAGATAGACACTAATTAATTAATCTTTATACTTAATTATATAGTCTTTACTTTCTAGCTTATATACTCCTCTACAGTTATAAGCCTAGCGCTTTAAGAACACAGTATTATTTCTCCCTGTGCAAATCTTATTAAGCTGGCAAAGTGTTGCTAAGCCGCTCTATTTTAATTTCTTAACTACCCTTAGAAAATCTCTTAACAAAACTATTTAAACTAACCCCCCCCCCCCCTCTATACGCTTTAAATAAGCTGCGCAAATTAATCCTCCCTCTATCTAATAATTATAATAAATAAAGGAATTCCTATTACTAAAACGCAACTGCGTAATTATATAAGCTAGCTATATTAGTTTGTTAAGCTCTAATTCTATGCTACCTAAAAGGGCATATAGGAAGAAGTTAATCTAGCAGCCAAAGATGCTAAAACCTTTCTAGAATCCAAGCTAGCTTGCCCTAAGCTCCTAACAAGCGACTTAAGCTAGGAAATTAAAGACTACTATAGTAAGGAGATTTAGGAATATTAGGCCCTATTACGTAAGCATACTAACAACATAGCTTGTTATTAGCAGCTGTTAAACTAGATTAACGCAATAGTAGACTGTAAGATCCTTTACCCTATAATAATAGAAATAGTTAAGCAGAATAAAACTACGACCTAATCTCTTATCTAATACCTGCAGGAAGAGCTTGCTCCTACTAACGCAAGCGCAGCAAATGTCGTTTAGGCTTAATATTAGAACTATTTAGAGCTTGCTAAACGTGGAACAGTTAATCCTATAACCTAGTTTAGGGAATAGAGCAACCTATATTAGAAGGCTAAGAACTATAAAATTAATAACGTTAAAGGGCAGCTCGTAATTAAGGACTTCCTAAACGTATTAGTAGTAAAAATTACCCCTAAATAGGCTTAAAGGCAGCTCTAATAGCTTATCTATAACTCCGTTTTCGCAGCTAGGTTAGATCTACTAATAATTACGTAATTTAGTAAAGTTTTCTCCCTGCTCCTCTATAACTAAGAAGTTTATATAATTATAGGAAATCTAGAGATCTTTGCAAGTATTAGCAGAAATACAGCCAAATAGCTAAATAATTAACTAACGTCAGACCGTAAACTAAAGAATACAGCTAAGTGCCCCTGTTAACCCCTAAGGACTAAGGCCTATAACTAGCTACTAGATAATTATTAGAAGCTTAAAACTGTAATAACTAGAGCTCTACTCTAAATAGATAAAAGAAGAAAGAAAATTATCCTTGTAAGGCTTGCTAAGCCCCGTTTTAATGCTCTTAGAATTGCCCTAGGTAAGAAAGGGATAAGCACCCCTCCTAATAATTCTCTTAAGCAGATTAAATTCCCTAGAAGTATTACCGCGGCCCTTATTAATCCTATGCTCCTGCTTAATAACACTGCAAGATTAGGGGTATACTCTACTATAGATTTTAATGCTTACCTGCTCTCCTAATACACTATCTTAGATAATAGAGCCGTACTCTATCTTGTTAATACTAAAGACCTGCTTATGCCTAGATTATTTAAGAAGACTTAGGGTCTAAAATGTGTAGAGGCTAGCACCTAAGCCTTCCTAATCTTAGGAACAGGCACTTAGGTAATTAAGGGAGTACTAAATAGTGCTAAAGGACTAAAGTTAGAAGACCTTACGCTTACAGACGTTACTATTATTAAAGGTTTCTACGTAAACATTATATTAGAAGCTCGCCTCTAGCAGAAGGGTATATAGTACTTAGGATTAGATAATACTATGCGCATAGGTAACTTAGGATTAAGCGTAGTACTTACTACTCTTATGCGTAAATATAACCTTACCTTTATTAAATATAAACCTGTTGCCTTTTATACTCTTTCTATAAGCGTAATCCCCTTGCATAATAGACTATAATTATAGGTAACTTACCCCTATAAGGATTTAGAAGATCTCTAGCATGCGCAATTAGGACACCTAGGTCTGTAAGCTTTAAAAGCTTTAGTAACAAAAGCTAGGAACGTACGCATTAAGGGGACTCTACGTAATTAATATAAGCACTACGTAATAACTTATATAAAATAAGTAATCTCTTAAAGACCTAAGGAATAATTACTATAACCTTATTAGCGCGTTGCATAGGACCTTTTTAACATGCCTGCAGGAATGCTTAGGGAATAATAGATCTTCCTGCTTAAGGATTACTATAGTAGCAAGATCTACATAAAAAATCTTTAATCTAAATTACTGCTAGATATTATAAGAACTGTCTAGATCTTCTAGAGCTTTATATAGGTAAGATATAAGCTTAGGATAGTTAAGGTTATGCAAGATAATAACACTGCAACGCTCCCTTAGCACGGTAAATTAGACTATTAGAGATAGGTAGAAAGTTATAGAATTAAGATTAAAAGCTTACTACTATACACCTATAAGCCTAACAGGGGAGCTAAATAAGCAGGGTAAGAGATAATTATAAAAGCTATTAAGATGCAGATTAGCGTAAACTTGCCTAAGAAGCTCTAGCCTAAGGTAGTAGACGCTGTAGTATAGCTATATAACATAAGCCTATCGCACGCGCGTAATATAAGATTACTAAATAAAGTACTTAATAATTAGTTCTGTTAGTATTTCTAATAGTATTAGCTAGAGTATGTAAGAAGTATAACAGCTAATCTACATCTAGATTAGAGCAGCGTATACGCGTACAGGTGTTACGCGTATCTCTTAAACAGGGAGCAAGCAGCTAGACGTAATAGAAAGGGATTTAAAATTACCCTAAGGGGTTATATTAGATATTTAGTTAGATATAAAGCTTCTAATTTATACTAAATATAGATCCTAGCGCTTAATTAAGTAATTACTATATAAAACGTGACATTTAATAAGACTTAATTCTTTAAAGGAAAGGGCAAAGAGCTATTTAAAGAAGAAGCGATTAAGGTAGTCTACATTCTTACAGAAGACATAATTAGTAATCTAGGTAAGGCGTTTAAGCTAGTGCCTGTGTAGATACCTAAGCAGACAAGTATAGTAGATCTTCTAATGCACCTAGGGTAAGAGCTTAGGGTTATTACTTCTAAAGAAACTAAGCAACAGGCTAGCCAGCCTAATGCTCTAGTAGAAGTAGAAGTAATAACTGCGTAGGTAATAAGTCTAGCTAACTTATTATAGAGAACTTGCGTAGGGCAGAAGGATTATTACACGACGCTCCTATTACTAGAGGTAACTCCTAAGCTAGGAGCCCCTAGTAATTATAGTGTTACGTTAAGTAAGCTAGATAATTAATAAGGCAATTCTTAGAAAGTACACTCTACTAAAGAAGCAGATTTGCCTTAATTAAGGGAAATTATTCCTACAGAGTAGGATTATCCTATCTCTTCTCCTACTGCTTAGCCTAAGCTTGCGACTTCTAAAGCGTTAGCTAAAGCAGATAAAACTATACCTACTAAACGCACTTAGTAGAGAAGGATCTTTAGTCCTACTACTTGCGTAAGCTAGAGAACTCGCGGGCAGGACCCTAAAGGTAATCTAGGGGGTAAAGGAAGTTAAGGGGTCTATGCTCTTACTATTACTAAATAGAAGCTTATAGGGAACCTAGAAACCTTCTTCTAAGGCTTATACGCTAAACTTTAGAGCTTATAACTAATAATAATGCACTCTGTTGTAGCTGCAGCTCTATTTATAAAACTAGTAAGCACGAAGGGTACTTATATACACAGAAGCAAGCTCCTAAAGCTCCTAATAAAATAGAAGGATCTCTACACACATTAATTTGCAAAGCTCTTTATTAAAGCAGTAATTAAAGAGATTAGGACTTACATAGAGAAGGGGACCTAGTAGGAAGTAGATTAATAAGGAAACTACTAGCTGCTCCCCCTTAAGTAGGTATTTACGTATAAGACTAATAAAGATAGATATTTTATTAAGTGCAAAGCTTAACTTGTAGCTTAAAGGGATCTCTAGGCTGTAGACTTGCTCTAGTTAACGTATGCCGTAACGCTTGCGGCTTATTTGTTTAGGCTTATAATAGTAATTGCTGCAGAGTTTAATTTAGAGATCCTATAATATAACGTAGTTAGCGCATTCCTAAATACAACGCTTGCTAATAATATAGCAGTTATTTACTAGCTCCTAGATAGCTTTAAGAAGCTAGGTAAAGTATAGAAGCTTAAGAGAGCGTTATATAGACTTTATAACTTACCCCTCCTATAGTATAGAGAGTTCTTAGGCATACTGCAGAAGCTTAGGCTTATTGCATTAAAAGAAGAGCTGTGCCTTTTCTTTAATAAGAAGCGCTAGATTCTTCTATTATTCTATGTAGATAATATCCTAATTATGTTTTACAAAAGCTATAAGATAGGAGCACGCGCAGTCCTAGATAGGATTAAGGTAACCTATAAACTTAAAGACTAAGGAGCAGTGCAATAGTTCTTAGGAATTAAGGTTATTAGAGAAAGAAGCTCTTAAATAATTACGCTAGTCTATAATACCTACATTAAAAAGGTTGCTACAAAATTTAACCTAGTTAACTTAGAGAGCTTCCCTAAAACCCTACTTCTGTTAGCTAAGCTTGTTAAGAACAAAGGCAAAGCTTCTAAATAAGAAATTAAGGCGTACTAAGAGCGCGTAGGATTAGTGCTGTATACAGCAATTATACTTTAACCTAACGTCGCATACGCAATTTTAAAGCTCTTACATTTCCTTACTAACCTATCTAAAGCTTACTTAGACGCAATTAATTAACTTATTATGTATCTCTACTATACTTGCTTTAAGGGTATCTAATATAGTAGGAAATACAACGCTAAGCTCTTAATTTACAGCAACGCTTTCTTTGTAGATAACCTAGAAATAAGATAATTATTGCATAGATACATAATTATACTATTTAGAGGGCTTATTATGTAGAAAGCAACTCGTTAATTAACTGTCATAACCTCTACTACTAAGGCTGAGTTAATTATACTAGATTACGTCTCTAAGGAATCTATAGCTCTTAAACAACTCTTTGCAGAACTTACCCTTAATCTTAATAGCGCTTAGACAATCTGCTATAATAATTAACAGACAATCCAGCTTGTTATAGGCGAAAATAAAAGGATTTCTACTTAACTAAGGCACGTTAATATCTAAAACATGTAGCTCTGCTAAGAACACGCTAAAGGATTATTTAAAGTTGTATATCTCCCTACTAATAATATGCCTACAGATAGATTTATAAAATATCTCTCTAAGCAGAAATTTATAAGATTTAAGAAGCTCTTGTAACTTTATAACGCATAATTAATAATTACAGGATAAGAAGGATAATAGAGAAGTGCTAAGGGCTACTTAATATCTATTTATATAGGGGGGAACAGCCCTCCCCCTAATAGGTAATATCTAATCTACTAAATAAGCTTATTAACTAACAGACCTAGAAGCTCCTTAATATAAGCGCGGTAATTGTTAACGCTTACATTGCTAGTAGGCTTAGCAGGGATATCTGCTTAAGGGTTATTATCTTAGCTGCTATCTTCCTTAAGGCTAATTAGCGTATAAAACGTGACTTGCTACTTCTTAATATTAGAAGTCTATTATAAGTTAGCTAGAAGCTCTAAAAAACACTACTTAGATTATAACTTACTACCTAGGGGGTAGCCTAGATTACTTAGAGCATCCTATTAGCAGCATAGCAAGCATACACAGGACTATATAATAGTTAGCGCAAGCTTTTAGTAATAGGAAGAGAAGATTATATATAGGCTAATACTAGTGCCCTAAGTTATAAGTATAATAATAATTACCCCTAGTTAATAAGTTGTAGCATTTACTAAGAGATTAACTAGCAAGCGCGCTCCTTACACAACCTAAACAGGTAATTACGCAATAAGTAGTTTTAAATCCTTAATAGATAGCGTTAGCTGTTAGGCCTTTACCCCTAGTAGAAGATCTAGGATTGCTAGTAGTAATAGGCTCCTTGCCTTTTGCCTTCTTAGATTTCTTTAGAGTTAATAGATTATTAGGCTTGCGTTTGGCCCCTGTCTTCTTCTTCTTAGATAAGTTACCTAAAGTAATTAGGGGAGTAGTAGGAGTAGTAGTCGTAGTTATTAGCGTATTAGTCTCTAAAGCATTAGTTATTAGCACGTTAGTTATTAGCGCATTAGTTATTAACGTATTAGGCGCTAGCGTATTAAGAACAGGAGGAGTAATTATAGTAGTAGTAGTAGTAGTAGTAGAGTAATTATTACTGTTAGTTATAATAGTAGTAGTAGCAGTATTAGGGCGAGCTTTAGAAGTAGTAGTAGTGCGAGGAGATAAATTAGTTAAATTAACCTTAATACAACTACGGTAATTATTAAACATTAAGAGAGGTAGGTTAGCGTTACTAAAATCTACTAAATACCTAAAGTTAAAGTTATTACTATATCCTTATTAACTATAAAGAAGCTTATTCTTTACGCCTATAATCTCCTCTCTAGAGAGGTAATTAGCTAGGGCAGCTACTAGAAGAGACGTAGGGGGTGCTACTAGTAGAGCAGGTGCTTTTAATAGCTATATTGCGACTAAGGCAGGCCAGGGCAATAATTAAACTAGCTCTATAGGTAAGCTCTGTTAAGGCACTTAGAAGCTATAATCTCCTCTCTTAAACACTAGTAGCCTCCTATTAGCTAAGTATTAAGGAAACAAAGAAATCTTACTACTACGAGCAGTCTAGAGCTGCGCAATACCAGGGCTAAGGGCGTATCTTAACCTAGATAATTTAGTAATAGAAGCTAGAGGTGTTAGCCTTAGAGCTAGTATTAGGGAAACTAGCAAAGACGCAATTACAGGGGCATTAGCCTTTAGCACAGGAGTCTTAGGAGTCTCTAGAGCTCTAGATAAAGAAGCGCCTTAATTAACGTAAGGACGTAGGATTAAGCGCTAGAAGAAATCTAACCTAGGGGCCGCTAGAATAGTAGTAGCCGCAGGAGCAGTAGTGCTCGCGGCAGGAGCAATAGTGCTCGCAGCAGGGGCGCTAGTAATTACAGTAGGGGCAGAAGAAGTTAGAGATAATAAACCCTTACGCTGTGATTTTAACTAGCTTAGCCTAGAACGCAACCTAGCCGCGTAATTATCTTTCTACTACTAGATATCCTTAAGGCTAGCAAGTTAGATAAGCGCCTGCTCCTTAGTAAGCTCCTTAGGCAGGACTAGAATGTTAGAGGCGAACTTTATTGCTGGATAGGCTTCCCTAGCAGCTAAAGGAGCAGCAGGAGGAGCTATAGGAGCAGTAGCAGGAGCGGGCGCAGGAGCAGGAGCAGGAGTTAGAGTAGTGGGGGTATCTTAAAGTGTCTTAATTAATTATTGCGCTATTATAGAGTTAGCTTCCTTACTAAGAGCTTTAATTTAGTTAGATAAGAGGTTATTAAGAGCTTTACTAGCCTTAGGGAGCTTAGCGTTATTACTATTATTTGTAGATTTAGCAGCGTTAATAGCTTTACGCGCAGCCTAACGCTTGCGCGCAGATTATAAGGCTTTATTAGATTACTATAAGAGGTTAATATATAATTCTAAATAAGGATTAAGAGCTTAGGATACTTATACAGCTATAGTAGAAGGTAGAAGGTAGTAGTAGAGGTAAGGTTAAGGAGGATAGGTAGTAGAGGTAAGAAAGTTAATTTCTTTATTATTAGAATGCAATTAGGCTAGGCACGTAACTAATATTGCTAAGATTAGATTATGTAATTAATTACGTAATTAGTTAACGCCTTAGCATAGGAAAAACTAAGATAAGATCTTAGTAAAGATAAGATCTTGCCTTTCCCTAGGGGGTGTGTTGCGTTAGGTACTGCCCTAATTACATAACCTAATTACGTAATCCTATATTCCTTTATATTAATTAACTATAAGCTCTAGATATTACTATAAGATAGCTAAATACTAGAGATTAACTTAATAATTTATAATTTACAGAAAGCTCTATAGATTACTAGACAGAAGTTTATCTGCTCCTTTAGAGCAGTATAAATTCTCCTTTATTTTATAGATAGATAGACACTAATTAATTAATCTTTACACTTAATTATATAGTCTTTACTTTCCAGCTTATATACTCCTCTACATTAATTAAGCAGGAATTAGTAATTTCTTACAAGTCTCTTGCGTTAGTTTCGTGACAGTAAAGTAAGGTAAGGTAGGGGGGGGTTTTTGCGGAAATAAGTCTTTTAGGATAGTTATTAATAATTGTAAAGTTACTTATTTTAAGGGTTTTATAACCTGTTTAAGTTTAAATATAATGTATAAGAGTTAATTATTTTAGATATAGATCTTACTAATCTATATATACATTAATAGCGCTCACATAAGCCTTCTCCTCTAATAAGAAGCTCCTGCAGGAGCAGGAGCAGTGAAAGGAGCTTAGGAGCTCTTGTACATTATAGTATGCTTGCTCCTTCCAACAGTATATATATAGCCACACTACATTGGCACGCCATGGAGGTCAGGTCATCAAAGTTGGATTCGACACCGTACAGCGGTGACCGTGCAGGAAATGTCGCGAGCAACGCAGGATCCAGCTTCGAAGGGTCAAAGTTCTCCGTTCGTGCCATTTTGGGACATCTTGGAAAAGAGGTGGTTGTGAGGTGATGGTTAAGAGGGGCACCGTTTCGCAGACTCGAAGTTGCAAGACTGATCTGACTGTTAACAGGAGGTTTGCTTTGGTGAGGTTCTTCCGAGAGTATTTGATTCTGGGCGAGAATCCCAACGGGAGGCTCACGCCGCAATAGGGCGCATTGCTCTCCGATGTCCGATGCCAACGTTTAACGCTAGAAGTAGAAGGAAACACTATGGCTAATGCCCAGCTTACGCAAAGATGAGTACTAAGGTCTCTGATGCCCACACCCCAAGACTCAACGCTGACATCTGCAAGTATGCATGCTCTCGGACCTTGATGAGTTTTGTGCTGGAGGAAGGATCCCAGTTCTTTTCGTCGGGGCCAACCTTTGAGTATTAAGACTTACTATGAGCATGGTATGTCCACTTCCCGATGTTTTTCAATAAATAAACGATGGCGGACTCTGTAGACCGCAGGGATACACCACCAAGAAATCAGATGACTACAGTTGCCAACGTTGCAGTCAAAAGTCCAGTAGTCCTCTACGAGGCTTGGGTATTGCTCAATCTAGGTGCATTAAATGATGACGGGTAAGAAGTGTAATTACCAGATATCATTGTAAATAAACATTGAGATGCGCATCGGCTTGGACGTAAGGATAGCAGCTATTGCTTCTAACCGCAAGCAGGATAGATAGTGTTAGAAGTAGAGCAGCGGAATCCGATTGTTTGGACGGGTCATAGATGCACTAATGCACCCCATATTCTCTTATACTGTATGTATGTAGATGAATTAAGCGCCGTGCATCAGATCTATAGATCGTATCAACATTAAGCTTGCGCCACTGCACTGATTTCTGTCCCCGCAGGCGAGAATAATTAACATACAAGTGTACATCATGTCAGTGCAGTCTGTAGCTTGTCCTCTTTGTCTTTTTGCATGTTAGTCATACTTGGCAACAACACTGTGCCTTTTATTGCATAGATGTCGGGTCGTACAGTTGGACTGGATGCGCCGCAATATATACAGCCAATACCCATCACTACCAGCCTTCGCCCTTTGTCCTTTGCTTCTTCGCTGGTCGTCGCTGCCTTTCTGTGAATCTCTCAAGTCGTTCTATTTCCCCTGGCCTGCAAAGACTACAAGGCCTAGTGGCAGCACCCCACCAATCTCTATCATGGTTGTGTTTGTTGGCGACAGTTCGAACGATGGATTGCAAGCCGCCATGGCTGTGGCCGTTGCGCCAGGATGGCTCAGTTGGTATACCTGGAAATTCTTCCTCTCACCCTTGGTATATCGCGATGAACCGAGAGAGTTGCCATATCTCATACCATGTAAGGGCCATTACCGAACTTCATTCACCATCTAACTTTTGCGCAGTTGTGGGCCACACCTTTTCCATGGTAACAGGGGCCCATCGCATGTTCTTAGACGGCAGGTAAGCTAGCCACACGCTTCAAATGCCCCAAATGCCCCAAATGTCCCTAACGCTTCTAGAAAACGCTTCGGGAACAACCCATGGGCCGTCACTATCATGGGAGAGTCATTATATGTGATACCTTCCGCCGAGCATGTGCAAGCCGTTTACAGAGCTCCCAAAACGCTTGACTTCGACCCTTTCATCAAAGAAATGCTCTCCAAGTACGGCATCACAGCCCACACGGCGTCGAAGATGTTTGACACACTCCCCGGCCAAACGAAGAACTGGATGGAAACGTCCATCGAAAACTTCAAGTTACAGATGCATCCAGGAACTAAGCTCGATTTCGTCCAAAAAAAACTCTTGAGCTTTATCGATGACTTGTTGGTTTGGGACCGGCTCCGCGGACGCATGGTGCTTGAAGACGGTGAAGAAGAAAAGGTCGTGTCGCTCTACAGTTGGAGTGAGATGGTCATCGTCGATGCGCAAACGCGGGCCTTTTTCGACGAGGCACTCTACGAGAAGTGCCCCGATCTACTAGCTCATTTCCAAATCTACGAGGACGAATCTTGGAAACTCCCCATGGACCTACCTGACTTTGCTACCAAAGCTCTTCGTTCCTCGAAAAGTTCCATCGAGGGGGGACTGAGACAGTATCTACAACTCCACAAAGACAAGCGGCCTAACGATTCATGGATTATCACGACTTTGTGTGAGGACATGGACAGGCTTGGCCTCGAGGAGACTCAGAAAGTTCATGTCTTGTTCTCGTTCTACCGAGTGTAAGCTTCTCCTCACCACCAGTATATATATCTGTACTGTCACTCATGCGGTCGACTAGCATGAACGCGAATGCGTACAAGTTGGTCTTCTGGATCATAACGCACCTTCTCTTCGACCCGAGACTTATGGAGGAAATAAAAGCTGAGATCGAACCCGCATTTCGTGGCCAAGAGCACTCTGCGCCAGACCTCGACTATCTGTTTGACTCGTGTCCGCTCCTCGTATCGACTTGTGAAGAGGTCCTTCGCCTTACCAACTGGCCCATTGGCACGCGAACAGTGCAGGTCGACACTGCCATTGGCGGAAAGAAGCTTCGTCAGGGCAGAAAGTTGCTCATGCCATACCGAGCCATGCACTTCGACTCTACAGTCTTCGGTGCCGATGCTGCTGCTTTCAACCCAAGGCGCTCCATGGAGAACAAGGCACTGGTCACTAATAAAAGCTATCGACCATTCGGCGGTGCGGCGTACTACTGCCCAGGACGGTACATTGCCAGGAGAGAGGTGCAAATGTTCACGGCCGTTCATGCTAAAGCGGTTCGATATATCTCTTGTTGACGGCGAGAACAAGGGACAGATATCAACTTTCCCGAAAATGGACAATACGCTTCCGTCTGGTGGCATACAGGTGCCACTCAAAGGAGAGGATCTGATTGTACGGGTTAGGCCTTGCAAGAAATCGCAGCAATGAGGGATGCGAGGGCAATCTGCTTACTAACTTCACTGTTGTTGTTTTTTAATTCTTTCGCGGCCTCTATTTGATAGTGATCCGTGCGAAACGGGCCGGGTTGAGATAGACACATATTATGAGTCTCTTGACACTATGGACGTGCTCTTCCAATCTTTTATTAACCTTGTGTCTTCCTCTGACGAAGCCGGGCAGCAAACTTGCCGCTGGGTCCAAGAACTCCCATTCCGAACATGCTTAGATTGGACTTTCAGATCCTCGGGTGCCATAACACGCTCTTGAAGTCGTGCCTTTTTTTTTTGTTGAGTGATGGCGCCTGCATTACGGAGCTCTTTGGTACAACAGATACATTGATCTATGCTCTATTAAACATAGGAGGAGTAAGGGCACCTCGTATCAAAGAGCGGTACTTGCCAGATGGTGTAGAAACCATGACTCCCATCTACTCAATCCAGATATATGTGTCATAACAACTGTCCGGTCCCTCAGCTCAAGGACTATGGATCAAGGATCCGTATCAGACACTGAAAGCGTTGCGACCCAGTAATCTATCACCAAAATGCCGGCCCCCCTAAACACACACACTTCCCTCTTCCACTCCATCGATTGAGCCGTCCGAACTGGTACTACATCTATCGTGCAGATGATGAGGAATGTGCAGCGAATGTGTGTCAGCGTCCCCTCTCTCTCTTGCACCTTTGAAAGCGAAAATGAAATAAGCTATATCAATGGATTCTCGCGGTTCCAAAGGGAGATTGGGAATCACTTGGAATTCTAGCGGATTGGGTAATTCGTCGAGGGTAGAATTATGTGCTTCTCGGAGCTCGTTGAAGCCGTCGTCCATTAGAGTATCGGGCTGTGTCTTGTTATATATATTTGGGCAGCAACTATACTCATTGTTAAAGAGTAACGTAGGAGTAGGAATACGTATGACATTCACACGACAGATGATGTTTCGAAGCTGTTCTAAGGATCTGTCAGAGGCCGATCAGTTGACGCAGTTATAGATGGCAGGGTTATGAGGTCGACGGCTGATCAAGGAGGAATCAAGTAACCTTTGACATCAAACAAACGCCTAGCCAATAGGAGTACTTCAAAATCAGCCGTTAAAGGTCATATTCTAAGACAGATTGCACACTGTGACTGTTCTGAAAGGAGGTTTGAATTTCATTGAGAAGTGATATAAGTACTATCCCATAACTCCGACCCGCTGTCATCGACTTTGTCACCAAAAAGCGCACGCCATGCCTTGAGGCGTGCTACCAAAATCAACTGCATAAGCCATAATCTTCATCCGCTACTGCCATCCATAGGAGAAAACACCTAGGTCGTAGTGTTGGTGGTGGTGGTGATTGGAGTGCTCGTCTCTGCCTTGTCTGATCCGGGAAGCTGGGATACATTCGCATCCTCGGCGCTCTGCTTTTCGCCTGACGATGAGGGCTTGGCCTTCAGGTCTGCCAGATGACGAGCCTCGTTATGGACGTCCATGACCGTCTTATTGCCGGTCTCGTAGAATCGACGGAGCTTCTGGCCGGTCGGAGTTCCAGCGGCTTGGTCAAAGTAAGAACCCATTATGTTCCAGCCGAAGTTGACCTTCTCGGTGACACCGAGCCTTTTGTCAACGACCGCTGCCTTCTGGGTGGCGCCGAACTTCTCGTTGAAGCTCTTGAGTGTATTTGTGAACTTGTTGCTGACACCGTGTTGTTGGTCAATGGCGAGAGCCTTCTGGATGGCCACGTCTGAAATGGCGTAGCCGTGGGCAAGGTACTCTGCAACGATTCTGCTGCGGGGCTTCTCCTCTTGCTCGATGTGATGGTCGCCATCCTTGGCCTCCTCGGCACTCGCTGCCTTTTCACCGGCGAGTTCATCGATCGATTTAGACGATGACACGTTCACAGAGTTGGGGCCGAGCTGTGTGTTGTCGAGGAGCAAAGCGGTCTTCGCAGCTGCCGTCTTCTCGAACGTAACAGTGGCGGACTGGGTGTCGTCTTTCGTGGGAGTCACGGAGATGGACTGGATCTTTCCGCAAAAGCTGAAGAAGGACTTGATCTCGTCTTCGCTAGTCTTGGTGGAGATGTTCTCGACGTGAACCGTGGTAGCCATTTTGTTGGAAGTGCGGGGTGACGTGGATTGGAATTTGTTTGTGAGTAATTGAGGTATCAAGTTTAACACTTGATGAAGATGGGGTTTTGGTTTGGTGGTTGCGTGTGGTGGTGTATGTGTCAAAGTAGCAGACGTGGTGTGATGTTTATATGGCTGTACGAGGGGCAAAGAGAAAGCAAGCGCAAAGGAGGGGCGAAGTTGGCCATGACGTCGGAATACTGCGCCACAATATGTGGCTTTCGTGACGTACGACTCCTACCTTTCAACTTATAGAAGTTTCACGAAGCTCCTTGACATCTCACATGCCAAATTCGAGAAGAAGGAAAAAAAAGACCACGCGTGCCCTTTATGCAGGAGACCAAGTTGAGACATCAAAATCAAAACAGGGGCAAATACAGCGTCATGATATCCTCACATGTACTGGAGGATTATGGGCTCGGGCTCAATTGCTAGACTAATAAATGTACGGAATCTTCTCAATGTAACCAACAGCGCCGACCAAATCAAGTGTACAGGATCCACCTCTTCCAGATCAATATTTTTACAGCTTGGCCTTCTCCTTTGGCCCGATCAGCGGATCGTAAACGTTCATACCGAGCGTATCATGCGGAACCATGGCGGTGTGCATGCTCAAACCCCTCGTGTCGATCAGAGTTGGGTTCAACTGTGAGATATCCGAGCAACCGATAAGTCGCATGTTCATCTCCATTTCGTCCTTGAGAAGTTGCATGGCACGGTCTACGCCTGGTAAGCCATAAGCCGACATGGCATAGAGGAACGGTCGTCCGATTCCGACACCCTTTGCTCCCAGGCAGACTGCCTTGATGATGTCCGTTGCTCGTCGCACGCCGCCGTCAATATAAATTTCGATGCGGTCTTGCCAGCCGCGCTCGCGGAGGACGGGCATCACCTCGGCGAGGACTTCAATGCCGGACCGTGCAAAGTCGAGTTGACGACCACCGTGGTTGGAAAGAACGACACCATGAACGCCACTCTCAATGGCGCGAATCACATCCTCGACACATTGCACGCCTTTGAGGATGATGGGCATTTTGGTGATGCTGAGAAACCATGGGATATCCTTCCAGCTCAGACTTGGATCGATGAAGGACGAGATGGCGCGAGCAGCTCCCTGACTCCGATCGACACTGTCGCCAGATGAATCTGAGGACTGTACGTTTGAACCGACGTCTGTGAACTTGGAGCGCATATCCTTTTCTCGACGACCGAGCTGCGGCGCATCGACGGTGATGAAGAGACCCTTGCAGCCACGCTTCTCGGCGTGCTCTACAATTCTCTTGGTAACAGCGCGGTCTTTGTTGACATAGAGCTGTAACCATTGGCATTGTCCATCCTCTGCAGCGTCACAGATCTCGTCAAACGAGCACGATGCCAGTGTTGGAATCATCTGGATGACATTGTGTTTCTTCGCGCCTCGCGTCAGGATAACCTCTCCCTCGGGATTGCCTAATTTTCCGAGTGCGGTCGCGGTTACGTAGAAGGGTATGTCGACTTTTGTTCCGAGCATCGTGGTCGACGTGTCGACCTTCTCGACATCTACGAGGATTCGAGGGCGGAACCATATCTTGTGAAAGGCGTTGTGGTTCTCGCGCATTGTCTATGCCACCGGTTAACGATTTCCAATAATAGCAAACACTGGTAGAAACATGTGTAGAACAAACTTACGATCTCGTCATCGGCTCCGCTTGAGTAGTATGCCCAAGCGGTCTTCTTCATGACCTGCCTCGCCACGGCCTCAAAGTCCATTAGATTGTAGCATTGCTCAAGAATTGGCATGCGCTTGATCCGCTCCTGCCTTGCCTCCTCATCGGGGTCTTCTTCCTTTTCTTCCTGCTCGACTGTGTTCATATCTACCTCGCCTAGATGTTTCGACTTGTCTAGGTACTTGTCGAGCGTGTCTGGAGGGTGGATGGGCTCGTACTCTTCGGTCGCATCTTTGCCAGCGTACTTGAGGATGATCTTGGGGCCACCGGGGTGCTCTGGCAAGAACTCGGTCACATCGTAGGCGCGCCCGTGGACAATGACCCAGCAGGAGTCTCGCGAGTTGTGCTTGGCGATTTCTTCGCCGGTGAGCTTGACCTTTTGTGAATCGTTGCTATCGTGGTTCATTGTTGCGGAGGCAATTGAAGCGTTCGGGATGATCTAGAGAGATGAGAGATGAGAGATGAAGAGATGGAGAGATGACAAAAGGTTGAATAAAAAGAAGTAAAAATGTAAAAGTATGAGAGGCTCGCTGATATCAAATACGACGTTGATCTCTTTTTATTCCCAGCTCTAGAGGGCGACGGGTTAATGGGGACGGCGTGTCCAGGATAATGACGGCAACACGTTTATTTATAAGAGGTTACACCTCGGGCCAGCATCCGACCATAATTTTTGCGGGGATGTCTGGAGGTTATCGGGCGGAAATGGCCCGTAATTTTGTAATACATGTACTGTATGTACAGTACATAGTACATGCAAAGTATGTACACAGTACAGTTAGTTAGTTATACATACATACGTGGGTACGAGTAAGTTATCGTTGCGAGCGATATACAACCAGCCAGCCAGGGCCGAGGGATATCTAATCGAGAAAGCAGCCACAGGGGGGTGGGGAGGGATCTGAGTAATGGGTCTCTTCTTACTGTGTTCTTACTGTGTAATAATCAATCTCCATCGAGGCGACGCGTCTGGTTGTTCCGGCGCTGTGTCTTGGTTCTGACGTGCACCACAGCCTCCTCCGCACAGGTTCCAAGTGTGCAGTATGTAAACAGGAGACCCTCCTCCTCAATTGTTCAGTACATGAATGTACATTAATTACAGTATTTCCATTCCATCCTTCACTTCCGTCGGCCGTTGTCTGGGGGCACCTGGGGGGATGCTGCCCTCTCTAGGCGTCACATGGCCTCCGGCCTTGGCCATAAATCCGCGCCGCCGCCGCCGCCGCCGCTAGTCTGTTGATGCTCTTCTCTCTCTCCACCACGACTCCCGCCGTCCGCACGCCGTCACCGTGAGACCTGCCACGATAAGCACACACAGCCCCACCGCACGCCATGAGACTGGTACTGCCTCCCTCGACTCCACAGTTTCCCCGTGCCAAACAGACCGTCTCAGACAAACTGCGGGTTCTGTCTCGGCCTGCCCTCCAAGCCAGGTAGCACGCTATAACTATCTACCCTCGCTCATCACCCTACCAAAAGAGCCTTCTATACATCCTAAGAAGAAGTCGGCATGGCGAACAACAGTCTGGAGGCAAAGATAGTGGTACGTGATTCGGGATACAAGTCTCAAGTTCCAGTCCACAACGTGTACAATCAATCTCTCTTGGCTGCGTGGACTCGAGGCCTGACATCTTCTACTACCAATGTCTGCTAACTATCTTCAAGGTTCTAGGCTCTCAGGGCGTAGGCAAAACCTCACTTGTTCATCGCTATGTTAGGTAACTTCTTCTCTCCCAACCTCAGTGTCACTACCAATGCTTGACGCAGGAACACATACACGCCTCCTACCACCACGTCGACCATTGGCGCATCATTTTTAACCAAGAGAGTTGTCGACAATGAAACTGGCACTATCGTCCGATTACAAATTTGGGATACCGCGGGACAGGAGCGGTTTCGTTCCATCTCAAAACTATACTATAGAGGTATGTTTTCGACCTGGGCAACACTGTCGGCTTCGTTGCCTCGCTGTGCGCCTTCCTATTCCGTCTACAGTCCTCCCCGCACCGTTTCTCATATTACCTCGGCCTCGAAGCGCTGACTCTCGGGCATCATATAGGCGCAAATGCTGGAGTTTTATGCTACGATATCACAGATCCACATTCATTCGAGGAAATGGGCCGCTGGCTGCAGGAGCTCAAAACGAACCTCGGTGACGATATAATCCTCCACATTGTAGGCACCAAGTCCGACATAGTCACCGAAGACCCCTCCAACCGCAAAGTTCCATTCGAGCGATGTATCGCATATGTGGCTGAGCACCTCTTTCCCGCGCAACCCCCACAAACAAATGGACCAGCTGTCTCCACCATGTGGGGAAGCGCGAGCGCACTGAGCGCCGGTATGGCGTCGCCGCAGAGCAACCGGTCAAGCGGCTTCTGGGGTCAAGATCAGGGCTGGGATTGCTGTCACGAGATAAGCGCAAAAGACGGGGAGGGTGTGGATGAAGTCTTTCGTGTCATCACGAGGAAGTTGGTGGAGCAGCAGCAGCGGAAGATCGAAGAGGAGTATCGACAGCTGGCTTTGGCTGGTGTTACTCCCAACGCAAACATGAACGGCATATCCAATAGCTATTTCGATCACCACGGCGATGGCGGTGGCAGTTTCAGAATTGGGGCTGGTGATAAGAGACGGAGTTGGTTGGGCTTCCCTGCTACTCCGGCGGCAAATGTCGAGCGCAATGACTGGGAGGAAGACGTAGAGAGAATCCAGAAGGATAAAGGGGGAAAGTGCTGCTGAGGAGAAGACCTGTTCACGTTGACCATACCTACGATACAAGGTCTCTGGTGTTGGTGGACATACTTGCGCCATCATCCATACGACCATGTTCCTCCACCCTCTGATACGATTTCGATTCCGATACCCCCGCCACCTTTTCGATACCCATTTTCGAACGTTACTATTCTTAACGGCCCTGAACGGGTTCTTGCTAAAGAGTTGAAGTAACAGAGCTCTGAGACCGATAGAGATATTGACTCAGGACCTCGAACAGATTGCCTATATGGTCAATGTACTACATGTGATGCGAACCCACCGACGATTTGGTATTTTGCACGGCGGCCTCCTTTCGTCTACTTTCCTTCCATTTTGTGCACACTTTTCGTATCTTTTCGTATCACGGGCATGGCGGGTGGAGTATCTGTGACGATGTACTTCCATCATACTGTAATCTTGTCTTTTGTTTTGTTTACATGTAGCATAGCGGAAACGATGTGAACGGCGTGTAGCATAGATATAGCACCGAGTGAGCAACCGACAATGGCTATTTACTTTTGGATTCGAGTACTTTTCTTTGAAGAAAAAAAATATCAAATGTTTACATCGCTCTGTACTGAGTTGGGTATACGACAAATTACAAGAATGACTGGCTGGCAGCCTGCCTGCCTGACAACGATATCGCGATGGAGAAGATGACGCCAACACACAGATTTCCTCCCTGTCAGCACCCCTTTGTCTCTAATTACTATTACTCCCACCATCATCTTTCTCTCCGTTCATACCAATTTCGCCCACTTTCAGGCCTGCCTGGGATTGGTCTCACCCCCTACTCGGTCTTCAACACCTCGCCGACCTCTGTCAAATCGGCGCCTGTACCGCCATATGCCTTGGGCAAGCCCTGGCCCAAGTCGGCATTCAGCTGGTTTCCATTGCTCAACATGTGGAATTTCTTGGCCGTCTCGGGAGCAACAACCAGCTTGCGAGCGGCGAAGATCCAGCCCATGACCACGGGCACATTTACAAAGAATTTGCGGGAGAGGGTCTCGGGGTAGTATGCGCCGAGGACTTCGATGGTCTTCTTAGCGGCGGCTTTGCTGTCTGTTTGCATTGTTAGTAGAGTTTTTTGGCATGTTACAACGAAACACATTACCGGCATCCGGTCTCAAGAAGGACACTTGGAGATAGTCGTGGACCTGAATGCCCTGATACAGATCCGGACCCTGTCCAAAGTCCGGGATAGGCTTCTTCGCGTCGGCGAGATTGAGCTTCTGCACCGAGCGCTCCATGAGCGCAACGCGCCAGCGGAGAAAGCTATCCACGTCCCCAAAAGTCTTCTTCTTATCCTTGACCGCGCCATAGATGTTGAACGTCACAACGTCCTTTTCATTGTCACTGCCCTTGATTCCCGCAATCTCGGCGATATATCCCAGACCCTCGAACTTCTCTTTCGAGAACGTCTCTTCGATCGCGGCCGCGGGTTGGTATGTCTTCCGCCATTTGAGCGTCTCAAGGAGTTGAGATTTGGCCTTGGCTAAGTCGTTCGCGTTCGCGCGGAGGAACTTTTGCAGAATGAGCTTTGTGTGGAAGGCATTGGCGGGCGAAAGCTTGATGCCGTAGACTTCATCGTACGAGGCTTCAGTAACGATGGCTTCGATTTCCGAGAAGAGTTTGGTCAGGGGGTGATCGGCGGAAGTTTCGGGCCATATGGGTTCGGTGGAAGAAGTAGTCGTGGTGGTAGCCTCAGTCGTGGTGGTAGTCTCGGCTGTGGCTGCAGTGTCTGGTGCTGGTGCTGGTGCTGGTGCTGGCGCTGGCGCTGGTGCTGGTGCTGCGGGAACGGGGGCAGATGCAATAGCTGCGCTTGCTGATGGAGCTTCCAGAGCGGCTGGTTCCGTCGGCTTCTGGTCAGTTGGGGGAAGAGGAAACTTTTCCTCATCACCCTTCTCGGCTTCGACAACCGCGTCTTTCTTCTCTACCTCGACGGGTTCGGCAGATGGCGTTGGTTCAGTCTGCGCCGCGGGTGCAGCTACAGCTTGCTTCTCGAGGGAAGCTCCGGCGTCGGGGGCAGCGTTGACCTCTGATCCCGAGGACACAAGCTCGGGCTGCTGTGTAGTCGTAGACGCCATCGTGGATACGAATTTGGGAGTAGTGAAACGAAAGGTGGTGTTGTGGGGAGGTATCTGGGATATTAAGGAGCAAAGAGTGCTTTGAGCATTCGAGGTCGATGTTCCAAAAGTTTTTATCAGATTATCACCGAGGTTACGGGTCAGCACGTGATCTAAAGGGGTGAGTTGTGCATGGGGTCTGAGATATTACTCAATCGGGGTACAAGTTTAATCTTAAAACAGTCGGTTCTAGAGATAAGAATTGATGAACGTTGCTTATACCAAAGACCGTATTTTGGGATATACAAACTAATACAATTACGAATATGGACAGGTAAACAGTACGGATAACTACACCTGCAACCTCCTTTTTTTTGGCGTACGCCGGTCATTACTCATTACACCCAAGGTCGTACACACATTAATGGTATCACTACTTTACTCCTCCTTCTCATCCACCGCCTTCCCTTTCCCCTTCCCCTCTCGTGACAATGCTGCTCTATCGACCCAGCCTTCACCTCGAAGAACTCCCAGACCTTTACGCGCAACACCACTATTGACAGACCTTGGAGACATCTCGTAAAGCACGTTGATAGTCGCAAGACTGATAGTGAAGAGAAGGACGTCGCCGTTCTTGACACCCCGCCACCAACCTCTCTTGGTCCCTACTTTCCAGAGCGAGTCGATAGACATACGCGCAGAGTACATAAAGTTTCCGCGACCATTCTTGCGCTCCAAGAATGCCCACATGCCGCCTAGGAAACCACCCAGGAACCATCGCTGGGTGGGGAGGAATGTGCGAGGGAAAACGTTCTGGAACAAGCATATGGAGCCCCAGCTTGTCCCAATGGCTCCAGATATAAACAGTGACATGCGGAGAATGCTCTTCGCAAGTTGATTGACGGCCCGAATTGGGGAATTCAGGAAGGCTTTGTAGCGTGTAATACTCATCGCTGTTAGAAAGAGTGTAAAGAAGCGCGCAACCTTGGGAAAGGCCTGGATCCAGTACGAGACATAGGTCCGCATGCATGAGGGATCGTTAGGGTGAAGTAGGGCGCATGATAGGGACTTGATGGCGGGGTGTGCGGGTGAGGTAATGGGTGAAATTGCAGCCAGGCTCTTTGGAAGTGTTTCCGTGACCGGGAACAGAATGGGCGATACAAATGGTAGCCAATTCATTTTCGATATCTGGGCAAGGCTGTCAACGATGCCAAAAGTGGAGGGCCATGAAAGGTGCGTCGGGTAGCCCTCTGGTCGCTTTTGAATGTACTCCGGTGAGTTGTTGAGTATGAACTTTCCGTACGCTTCGGGAAAGCAATCGCGGTCGAACACAAATGCATGTAGCAATTGGCCCGCGGACACGGGCATCAGCATCCAGGATCCTACCCAATACGGCTTGTTATGGAAATAACCCTGGTCTTCCAGATGATTGTACCAAAACTCCAATGCTCTCGTGAAGACATATATTGCCATGGTAATCCTCAACTGATCGCCCGGGTATACCGCGAGGAAGAACCCCGCCATACTAGATCCGATTGCCGGTGCTATCTTCGAGGTAAGAGACCGGGCTATGCGGGGGTTTCGTTTCCGGAAAGGCTTCGCATCGTTACTGAGAAGACTTTCGCGAAGTCGGGTGAAGAAGCGTCGGAGAAGTCGGTGGAAGAGAAGGATAAGGGACAAGGAGGCTGTCAATCGGACATTGGTAGATTTCCAGATGGGCACTTTGCGCTGCGGTCTAATAAAACTATGTTAGTACGTGCAAGGTGCAGTCGAGGCAATCGAGGCTACCTTGCAACAGTCCCTCGCGACAAAAGTTTGGTTGAAATCAGTTCCCATGCTTTGAGGGCTGAGAACATTCCGACTGCCAGACGCAGCGATGCACGGATAGCTGCGGCATTGTAATCATCGGTTGCCTTGGTGATGGCTTCGTATCGGCGGGGAGGTAGTGTTCTCTTCTTTACAGCGGGCGCGCGTGAAAGAAGGTACTGGTGAAGGAGCTGGTACTCTCTTGGGCTGATGGTGTATCGCAACGCATTACGCAATATGGGATCGAGTTGTTCTGGTTTACCGGAGGAGGACGGTTGAGACGCGCTCGACGACGATGACATGATGGAGAGATTGTTTGGCGTGTTTGTTGATTGTCAGGACCATTCTTGTGTGAAGTGAGTCGTGTTGTGGACTCTGGAGGGACAGTGAGAATCAGGAGGCTAGCTCGTGAACCATGGATGTTGACGTGACAGACCTCGGCAACCCTGGAAGCTCATCTCGGAGAAGGCACGTGCGGTTGCTACCCCAGGATTTGTAAATGTCACTCTTGAAAGCAGACTTTACTTTACTTCGTATCCGAGATTGAATCCCTCTATTGAATTTAATCCTAAGAGTTTGCATGAATTACATCTGTAACCATCAAACAAAAGGGTATTTTAAACTCACCAAAACGTTATTGAGACTTGCACTTACTCGGCTTGATGATGTTGCATGTGTAAGATGACTAGGCTTGGCTTTCTACCACAATAAGACACAAAACATAAAACATGTATAATATACGCTACATGTAAATGCAAAGGCAAATGCAAATGCAGTCCAAGTGTACAGAACAACTACTTTGTACATGGGTATCTTTTATCAAGTTTCTCGACCATCATCACATCATCAAGATGTACAGTACTGAGTACATACATACTGACCAGCAATCCTAAAAGCGACGATTCTAGTACGAAGCCTAATATCAAAAACCAGAAACATCCATATCTATCAATTTCATGTGCACCAAATAAATCTCTCGTCAAAGGATTATCCGAAAGGAAATTTCATTTTTGGGGGGACCAGGCCTGCAATCTTGACCTCTCTCTGTACATGCTAGCATGAAACGTTGTTTGTTGATATCACATCAGCTGGAAATACGAGCGCTCATGCTGAGCAGTGGCGGTTCCTCGAGCACATCCTGGACTCCAGTAGTAGCGCTGCTCACAATCCGAGCAGACATTGGTTCCAGAACAGGGCTGGTTGATGCTGATCTCGAAACGTTGATTTGCGGCACTTGTAGTTTACTGTCGCTGACCTCCTCGGCCGAGGAGGTAATGTGATCCTCGATAACAGAGTCTCGCTTACGTGTACGTGGGAGCATTTGACGGAAACCAAGCTCGTTCGCTACCATTTCGATGCTCTTGAAATACTGGGTAAGATATGTAAGCGGGTGATGAATGGATGTGGGGCCGTGCGCCCGTGCGTATCAATATACCGTACATACCTTGACGGTTTTGACTTGAAGTTCGAGAGTGGCATCTTCGTCGACGACGATCATTGGATGAGGATGCAGCTGTAGGCTTGATAAGGTCCACATGTGGTTTACTCCGCCTTCAATGCACTTTTGCAGTGCAGCTGCCTTGTGGGGGCCGGTGATGATCACGACGACTTCTCGTGCCTTACGATGTCAGATGTTTTTTTTTGTAAGATGCAGCCTTGGGAGAGACACTTACATCCAACACTGTTTGAACTCCAACCGTCAGAGCCATTCTTGGCACTTGTGTCAGATCATTGTTGAAGAATCTTGAGTTGGCAATGATTGTATCATAAGCCAATGTCTTGACGCGAGTTCGCGACTTGAGGCTGGATCCTGGCTCGTTGAAAGCAATATGGCCATCCGGTCCAATGCCCCCAAGAAACAGTTCGATTCCACCAACCTTTTTGATCTTCTCTTCGTAGTCGTGGCATTCAGCTTCAAGATCGACAGCATTCCCATTTAGGATGTTGATATTTTCTGGGGCCACGTCTACATGGGAGAAGAAATGCTTATACATGAAGCTATGGCTAAAGCAGAGGGGGCCGTTCTTAGCATGCATTCACGTGTAGGGGTGTTTTCATCCGCGGGAATTGCGCTTACTGCACGCAATTAATATTTGTAGGCATGGTCACGAAATGATTGAAGATGCACACACCTAGGATTCGGGGTGTTCTCTCCCGATGCCCACGTACTCATCCTACATACATGGCATCGTTAGTTAATTCGCTCGCGACTGAGCCGCAGTGGCACATGGGCAACCAAGCAAGGGAGGTTCGTACCATATTGAATGTGACGACATGCTTGAAGGAGATATCGCCGGCCTTATGGCGCTGGACTAGATGTCGATATATCAGGACTGGGCTGCTGCCTGTGGGCAAGCCCAGAACGAAGGGCCGCTCAGGCGTTGGATTGAAGGCTGTGATGCGCTCTACATACATGTGTCGCGCCGTTAGTCTAGGGCTGCGGTTGTTGTCGTGGGAATGCAAGGGAGCTATGCGAACCAATGATATAGTCGGCGACATATTGGGATGCAAGAGCTGCATCGTCTCGGATTATTAGTCTCCTGAAAAGGGTAAGTGTGCTGTTAGATGCGGGTGAGTAGGTGGGTAGGTGCGTGCATACATGATATTCGATGCTGTGATACTCGGTAGATGTATGTGGGTTTTCGTTGTGCGTCCAGTCGGTACCCGGGTCTTTTGAGTTTCGAGTATGTATGCACAGTAGTAGGTTCGCGGCGGGGGAGACATATATCTCTGCCAAACGCCATGTTCGTTGTCAGGAAGGCCAGGGTCTTTTTTTGTTTTTGGTCGTGAGCTAGAACGAATAATTAGACTAATTACCCACATGCGACCTCACTTTGCAAGTGTACTGTGACTCACTCGTCGGTCTATGGATTTGCACAGGGCTCAGGTCGGACGAACTACGCTGCAGTGTAATGGAATACTGAAGTGAACGTGGTTGTACAACGCGCCAATCTCCCGAACACCCCAGTCACCAGTGCCAGGCTTGCTGCATTGTCACGGCGACATGATCTGCCATCACGCGGGCCTCTCCTGACGATACGATACCTCTCCTGACGATAAAGGTGGATGTAGAAGGCATAGGAGAGCGGGATGGGGGCTATCGCGAATGCTCTAGGGCCGTGAAGGGCCGTGATAAGGAACAGATTGTATGTGTGGATGTGTGGATGTGTGGATGTGTGGATGTGTGGATGAGGGGAAGGTGAGGTTTGATGTTACATTCCCGTCCGAGACCGTTGCAAGTGGCTTATCGTAACAACTGGGAGGGGGGCTGACCTGGCGGAGGATCTATCTATGTACAAATGTATGTACGTACATGTACATACATACTGTACAGTATGCGGCGTGTCAGCCAACGAGCGTCGTCCATCCTAGATCGACCCCGCTGCGCTCAAGTGGCCTACTTATTAATTATCTGCACTGGTAATCATCGGTTGGACCACAGGAGCAGGCCAGAAGGCATGTACATACTGTGTATGCCAGGCTACCCTCCGGAAAAAACCACGAATGCGTCCCGAACAGAGGTTGCGGTTTCGTTCCGGAAATACTGGCGACGACGGCAGCGGCAGCGGAAGAGGAGGCGGCGGCGGCGGCGGCGGCGGCGATGCTGGTGTTGGCGGCGACATGGACAGGCACACATTGTTGGCGGCGTCGACAAAGCGCAGCGATGCTTGGTCGGATCTCATTTCGAGGCGCAAAGAGCTCATTCCGCCGGGTGTCGCGTGCAGCACAGCGCTGGTTGTCCGCCCGATCAGGATAGCTAGTTTAGGAGATTGAAGTGAAGTCGAGTTGGATATGAACCCTGGCTAATAATACTGCAGCAGCACCACTGAGCCCTGGCCTAGAATCTAGTAGATAAAGTGGCGGCTTACCCTCGCCGCTAGAAGCTGTCCTTCGTTGTTAACCAACTGTTTTTTTTGTCAGTAAATATTAATATCACCGTTGGGATCCCCTCCCCAGAGTGTGTTTTGCCTTTTCCACCTCCTCGCTTGCTTGTCTCACGACCCTGATTCTGACCCCGATCCCGACCCCGACCCCGACCCCAAGCTCTATCATTTATTATTACCTACTTAGGTCGAGTCGACACTTCGACCTTGTCCTCACCTCACCTCACCTCAACTAGTCAGGACCACACGACGCGCAGGCCAAGGACCATGGTCGAACCCGTCGACTCCCATGGCGACGTGAAGCTCTCACACGAGCCTTCTGTCACCCCCGAGCACTCGTTCCAGGAACCCACTGGCACCCTCGAGCTTCCCAATTCCTGGAAGTATAAGCAAATCACCATCCTGGGCTTCAAGCTGCCATGGTATGCCTCGCCGCCCGTCCAGCTCGTCATCATCTCCCTCGTCTGCTTCATGTGCCCGGGCATGTTCAATGCCCTCAATGGTATGGGCGGCGGTGGACAGGTTGACCCCAAGGCCAACAGCCAGGCCAATACCGCCCTATACTCGACTTTTGCCGTCATCGGATTCTTCGCCGGAACCTTTACCAACAAGCTCGGTATCCGCACTGCATTGTCGTTTGGTGGCATTGGCTATTCCGTCTATGTGGGCTCCTTCTTGAGCTTCAGCCACAACCATAACTTTGGATACACCACTTTTGCCGGTGCCCTGCTCGGTGTATGCGCCGGTCTCCTTTGGTGTGCTCAGGGCGCCATCATGATGTCTTACCCACCAGAAGAATCAAAGGGTCGCTACATTTCGTGGTTTTGGATGATCTTCAACATGGGTGCCGTCATTGGCAGTTTGGTATGACTTTGAAAAATCTCACCTTTGTTTGCCAAGCAAGAGATCTCTGACTGTATGCAGATCCCCCTGGGTCAAAATATCCACACAAAGGACACCGCTGTCGTCACTGACGGTACTTATGTCGGATTTCTTATTCTCACCCTCATCGGAGCTGCTCTTGCCTGGAGTTTAGTCGATGCCAAGAACGTAATCCGACATGACGGATCCAGGGTCATTGTCATGAAGCACCCAACGTGGAAGACGGAGATTCTCGGACTCTATGAGACCTTCTTCACAGACCCCTACATCCTTGCTCTGTTCCCCATGTTCTTCGCTTCCAACTGGTTCTACGCCTACCACTTTACCGAGGTCAATGGCGCATACTTCAACACCCGCACGCGTGCTTTGAATGGCGTTGTTTACTATCTTATGCAGATTATCGGTGCATATATCTTCGGTTATGCCCTTGACACCAAAGGCCTCCGACGTTCAACCCGCGCCAAGGGCGCTTGGGTCGCTCTCTTCAGTCTGATCATGATTGTCTGGGGTTGCGGTTATAAATTCCAGACCACCTACGACCGCGCCTGGGCTGATCAGTCGACCGCGGATAACACCAAGAAGGACTGGTCTGATCCTGGCTTCGGTGGTCCATTCGTTCTTTACATGTTTTACGGATTCACGGATGCCGCATGGCAAACCAGCGTCTACTGGTAAGATGATGCACCCTTTTTTGTCCCCATTGTTTGTGAGCAAAGGCTAACAACATTGTAGGTTCATGGGCTCCCTATCGAACAACGGACGCAAGCTTGCCAATTTTGCAGGTTTCTACAAGGGCATTCAATCCGCCGGTGCTGCCATTACCTGGCGATTGGATGAGAACAGGATTCCATACATGAGCATGTTTGCCTCCAACTGGGCTCTCCTGGCCGGAAGTCTTGTCATCGCTCTGCCAGTCATCCTGTGGAAGGTCGAGGATACAGTACCGCTGGACAAGGATCTCGCCTTCACTGACGAGACCCGGGAGGAAGTTGCCCCCAAGGCTCACGTCCACGCTCCTGGCGAGTTTTCCGAAAAGGTTTAGCCAAGTTGAGGATATATATTTGTTCATGTAGTACTTTTTGACCTATGCGATTGATTGCAGCGGGTTTTTTGATATAAGCGGAGAAAGGAAGCGGTTCATGATATGAGTGGAGAAATTAAGTGGAGGAATGAAGCGGGTCATGATATAAGTGGAGAAATGAAGCGGGTCATGATCCTTCCTGACCCGAGACTACGATACATATCCTCGTTCTTGTTATGTAGCGACATGGCACAGTCCGGAGTCCAAGTGAGGGTGGATTTTAATCGAGTTTGACACAAGCATGACAAAATGCTCGCATTTTCTCATCACACGCACCCTGACTCTTTGAATTGGCGTGAAGTGTGGGTTGTAAATGCCGGCCGGCCTTTGATAAAGCATGCATTCTTGGACGCCGCCTCGCGTCTTGGGTTTGGCGGGTGAGATTAGATGTTGCACGTGGGTTTTAGAGCTTATCTTGGCATGATTGGCCTCATTCTTGTTTTTCCTGCACGCGTCGGCCACGTTCCAGCACATGCTGGCGATGGATAATTAATACCTTTGTAGTGTAGCGTGATGGATTGACCGTGCGTGACAGATGCGATGCGATGCGATGAAGCATTTCCTCCAAACTAATCATCATTATTGATAATGTATGTATGTACATGTGTACACTTTTGTAGATTAGGAGTGGAGTGGAGTGGAGTGGAGTGGAGTGGAGTGGTGACCAGTGCAATGAATAGCGTTCTCGTGGTTCCTCGACATGCAAGGATCAACTATCGGTCGGGCAAGAGCTGTGCGACGCGTGGTAATTAGTTATCGGACATGACGGCGTCGTGAGAGTGGGTTCGGATGGAGTGGTAATTACCATTGTACTGTGTACCACATTCATTGTACTGTACATATGTACAACATGGGCCGAGGTTGACGTTACCAGATAAAAGAAAAATTGGCATCGGACACATGCAGATCTATCTGATGCTTGGCTTATGTAGCGGGGGGTGCGTGCACGTGCTTTTTCTTTTTTTACAGGTACCAAACGTTGCCTCATCAGACGGGGCCAACTCCTTCTTCCTATGTACATATGTATTAATATGTACTATGTAATTAATTAATCAACGAACGAACGGGGTTGTGTGCGCGCCTCATGACCCACCTCGACGTCGTCGTCGTCGTCGTCGTCGTCCTCAAGCCTTGAGACCAAGAATGCTCAAATGCTCAATACCTAATACATATGTAATTAATATCGCCATGTCGCCAACAATCAACGATGCTGTGCCCCTGAATTGTGGTTGCAACCAGCCATCCCCCGCCGTCCACCGACCACCGACCACCGACCACTGTCCACTGTCGATCGTACAAAATATGTACAGTACTGTATGTACAGTAGTTGGCAATCTGGTTGAATTACGGTCCGCGCTGTCCGCCATGGTTGCTGCTCCTATCGCGCTTCTTCCGGGCGACGTCTACGTCCCGATGCTACCGTAGCATGGCCGTCTCGAAACATTGACCCCAGCTTCGCCATCACACCATATCTACGCGAGTAAACTTCAGAAGACCCTTGGATCAATAATTACGAATTGCACGCCTGTCACGTCGAGCCATTCCCCGTCCCAACCCCCTCCCTCCCTCTGCCCGCTGCCCTCTGCCCACTACCCACTACCCTCTACCCACTACCCACTACCCACTACCATCTGCCCACTGCCCCCAATCCACCGCCCTCCCGCCGCCCTGACCCTTACGTTACCGTCTGCCGCGCCTCAGCGGTGGGTATTGCGCACTACCGGAGGATTTCCCCAGGGACACGCTCTTCTAGCGAATACAACCCTCTCCTATATGCTCACACGCCGTACAACCATGCTCCAGAGCTGTTTGCGACATCAGTCGTCAAATGTCACCGGCCTGCCCGAAATATCTGTGCTCTGCAATCCGTCCTAGACGTCTCGTTGGTCTCGGCAACTCTGATATACACGCCTGTAGGCAGCCATTGTGTAGAACCTGACCCCGCTGTCGCCATCAATCAACACCTCATCATCTGTCCTCCCATGCCCTGCCTTTTGCTGAAACGCTTCAAAAGCCGCCGCACGACCCTCCCTCCGGAGTCTGACGGTGCTCGCGACACGACTGCTCCCTCCGCCACCCATCACGACCGCGCCTGGTATATAAAACCCATGTTCGACTTCTGGCAGAGTCTACTCGCGGCTCTGGAACGCATCGCCATGCTCCCCTCGCTTATCCACTCTGTGTTCCCCAGGCTCCCCTCACGAAAACGCACACGGGATGCTGTACGGACGTACGAACGCACCATGGACGATCTATTGCGTGAAATTCAGCGACTCCTCGAGGCACCGCTCACGCCTGCAGAACTCATGCACATGTCCGGGAGATTGCAGGAGCAGTTTGCGCCGAAACTCCAGGCCAGCGATATCTGCATGCTGCCCTCCTACAACGACAAACTCCCCACCGGTCTCGAGCGCGGCACATACCTGGCGCTGGACGTCGGCGGCTCCACCTTCCGCGTTGCTGTCGTCGAGTTGACGGGCAAGCAGACCAACACCAAGAGTATGCGGATAGTAACCATGAAGAGCTACAAAATCGATAATTCCGTCCGCCACTTGAAGGGCACCGCCTTCTTCGACTGGATGGCCGAGAAGATTGAGGCCGCGATTGCAGACCCACAGGTGAAGAAGATTACCGGGTTGAAGACATTTCCCATGGGCCTTGCCTGGTCTTTTCCCGTCGAGTATGTCTCCCAGACCTGTCACATAATTACCAGACCACCACTCTAAATCATTACCAGACAAACGTCAATTCGCAGTGGAAACCTGTTACCAATGGGCAAGGGCTTTCGCGCCACCGAGGGCACCCTAGGTCAAGACCTCAGCGAGTTAATAATGGCGCCATGCAGGAAGCGGGTAAGCCACAATCGTCATCTTTTTCTTTTCTTTTCAGAAAACTTGACACTGACTGTTTTCGGCAGAACCTGCCTGTGCACATGGACTCGATTATCAACGACTCGTCCGCAACACTCTTGTCACGTGCCTATGAGGATCCCTCAACCCGCTTTGCGGTTATTCTTGGCACTGGCTTCAACATCTCAGTCCACTTGCCTGTTTCGGCCCTAGCGACTTCCAAGTACAAGGGCTATCCCCAGAAATGGCTTGATGAGGCTTCACACGTTCTCGTCAATACCGAACTCAGCATGTTCGGCAAAAACATATTTCCGACAACACGTTGGGACGATCAACTGAATGAGACCCACGTCCGCCCCGACTTCCAGCCATTCGAGCACATGATCAGTGGCCGGTATCTCGGAGAGGTTGTACGATTGATCATTGTCGAGGCAGTGCGAACGGCAGGCCTGTTCAGTGGAGAAATGCCCGAGCAGCTCACCGAACTCTACTCCCTGGACACTGGAACCCTTGCAGCTATGGAGTTGGATGGATCGAAATCGCTGACCAACGCCGCAACCCTCTTCCAGGAGAAGCATCCTCTCAGCAAACCTCCCACTTATAACGACATCAACTTTATCCGCCAAGTTTCCCAGCTCGTATCCCACCGTGCGGCAGCTTTTCTGGCAGCCGGCATCCACTCTCTCTGGGATTTACGCATCGCCTCTGAAGGTCTCACCCCTGCGACTGCCGGATACATGGCCATTGGCTGCAATGGCTCAGTTATCGAGAAATACCCACTGTTCCGAGAACTGTGCCAGTCACACCTCGACGAACTCACGACGGCGTCAGGTGCCGAACCGAAATCGATAGCCCTGGAGGTTGCTGTTGAATCCGCCATCTTTGGTGCCGCAGTTGCCGTCTGCTGTCTCGAATCCTAGCCTCAAGATTCCGGGTCCGGCGAATCTTGTTAATAAATGCGCTGCGTTATATACCCCCTTGAGCAATATATGAATGGTGATTGTACATAGATTCGCGATGCCGATACCTGGTTGTTGTTCTTATTGTCGTTTCGTCTTGGAGCTTTACATCTGCTTTCCTTTAGACTCTGAACCACATGATGCTGTACCGAAACACTTTGCTGATTTCCTTTGATTACGCCGTCACGATTTGACGGCTTTCTTCCCTTTACTTTGCTGACAGGATTTGGGATGCGTTTGACGACATTAAGACATGGGAAGCATATGGGAACTGTCGGGCATGGTTGATGTTCCCCATGGCGTTGGAATGGGCAGTGTTTTCCTGCGTAGTATGCGCAAAGTAATAACTTTGGTAAAGAAAAAATGAAGCTCATAATATCTTTGGACACGTATGAAATCACTTGGCCTGGTTTGCACATTCAAAACCAAAGCGATCCCGAGTCTTGTTCTCAGGCTGACTGCGAATAGCCTAGGATGCGGAGCACGATCGTTCGTATGATGGCTGCTAATTTCGTATCGAGGGGGGGGGGGGATTGTATCATGGGCTGCAGACGACAAAGCACGGCCACGTCCTTCCTTCCCCCTCCCTCCAAGCTGGCCGGTGGAACCTTTGATTCAAACCGGTTGGCCCAAGACGCCCCCAGAATTCGCATCTACGTTCTACTTTGATAATTATTGAATGCAGCTAACCCGTCTGTCTCATGGGACCGGCAATCGTCGAGCAATCTACCATGTAACAACAAGTCATGCTCTGCCCTGCCCTGCCCTGCCCTGCCCTGCCCTGGATCAATATGAGGGTGGTTCCGTGGTATTGCATAGCAGCACAATCAATCTACTGCTTAATGCGGATATTCGGAGTCGAAAATGCTACGCCCAAGGGATAGATAAGCAGGCGTTGTATCATGGGGTGGGGGG
>MU005766.1:1104408-1190046 GCA_010093715.1 Pleomassaria siparia CBS 279.74 | reverse complement strand
GGATGAGATTTGGGACCATGGAAATGAGAGAGTTGTTGCGGCTGCAGCCTGTGAGATTGATGGCGAGACTTGTCCGGGGATGGTGGCGTGAAGAAGCTCCCGAGCAACGAATTGGGGGGCGGCGATCACTGTGGCTCAACGTCTTGTCTACCTACCTGGTAGAACTCTTCGTGCGAGGCACAAGCTGGACAGGGCACATGCCGCCCTCTCAAGCCGACAGGTCGCTCGTTGGGAGGCTCTTGCGCAACAGGGCCCTGCCTTTGTACATACAGTGTAACCTCCGTTTTAAGGATACCCCCGGCATAGGGATAACACCGTTATAGCGATCAAATCTCTGCGCAACGCGTATTTTTGTATGGTATACGGATATTTAGGCGCCTAGGATATATCCTTAGGGTGCGTCAGCTAGTATTCTTATAATGGGTATAGCGCTAGGCCCTGGCTAGGCTTAGTGCCTTCCTAATCTAGCACTAGAGCTAAGGCAAGATAAGGTAGAGGCTAAATTAAGGGGGTACTGTATTAATCCTTGCCAAGAAGGTGATTAGAAGGTGATTTGTCAGCTTCTATTACAACGATATTACCGCTATAAGGATCAAATATCGTCGCCCCCCCAGTATCCTTATAACGGAGGTTTGACTGTATGTAGCATACCGGCAGTTTATACGAGCAAGTGGGCCGCTTGGTGGCGTGCACTGTGCAGAGCGTCGTAGTGTAGTACTGTGTAGGTCGCAGGTCGAACTGCCAATGACATGAGCGAGCAAGCGAACAAGCAAGCGAACAAGCAAGCGAACAAGCAAGCAACAGTAACGACGACCCATCGTTGCTCAGCCTCCTCAACACGCCATACATGTTACTAATTAATGAGGAGAAAAAAAAAAGGCTTCGGGGAAGGTGGTAGGTAGGTAGGTACATAGCACGTGCATAGGTACTGAATATGTACAGTTCCATGTCCCATCCGTATAAATAATATACATACATACATACATACATACATACGGTACAACACAGGACAGCACAGGACAGCACAGAAAACGCACTACGACGACGACGACGAAGACGAAGACGAAGACGAAGATGAAGACGAAGACGATAAAGACGACCATGTTGCGGCACACCGTGGCACGGGCGGCATGATCTAGATCACGATGTCCCACATGGTTGGCATGGACATGGACAAGGACATGCCCAGGGCGTTTGCAAGGCCAGGCCAGGCCAGGCCAGAAAGGCAAAAAACAAGGCAGGACGAGGCGAGGCGAGGCGAGGCGAAGCGACGCCAGGCGAAGCGAATACCACGTTCACGTTCAACGTTCAACGTTCAACGTCCACGTTGGTTCGTTGGCCTTGAACAAGTTCATGCATGTGCATAGCATGGCATAGCATGGCATAGCATGGCACATTGATTGCACGAAAGATATGTACTGTACATACGTCGTACATACATGTTACATGTGCATAGATGGCCAGATGGGCATCCACTTTTTTTTCTTCTTTCTTTTTTTTTTCTTCCTTTCTTCTTTCTTTCACCCTATACGACGAAATTCTCCTTCTTTTCTTCTTCTTTTCTTCTTCTTCTTCTTCTTCTTCTTCTTCTTCTTTCAAAATTTCATAACATCTGCCCTTCTCTCCTCCTTCGTCTTGGGTTGTAACAGAAGGGATGGACTACGATTGTATCCTATGTATTTATCATACGGTATTTCTTCGGACTTGATGCGTACGTTTTCATGTATCCATGTTCCCGTTTATGTGAAAAACGTACGTGTGTGTTTGTATATGTGTGTGTGTATGTGTGTGTGTGTATGTGTATGTGTATGTGTGTGTGTGTGTGTATGTGTATGTGTGTCGTGAATCTGAGGTTACATAGTTTTTGTTTTGGGATAATTACCATGTACAGTAATTACAGGTTGCATTGCGGGTGTCCACTCGGTAGTGTATGTACATGTACATATCTGTTTCGCTTCGCTTCGCTTCGCTTCGCTTCCCTCATGCCCATCTATGTATGCCGGCATGCCCATGTCCACACCAAAGAACTCCAATGACGGACGCTAATAATAATAATAATCAAACTCTCTCTCCTCTCCCAACCCCCTAATTACTTGTACTGTACATATGTACAATGTACATATGTACCTACTCTGTATGTATGTATACGTGTTTGTAATGATCAATTGATGATGATTGGCATTTTTCCATTTTCGGTCACTTGAACGGATTTTGCGATGACGAGTAATGACGGTAATTGATTATATGTAGATATATTATCGTACATTAATGTATGTAATGTACTGTACATAGATAGATAGATAGATAGATAGATACATACATACATACATACATACAGTATCGAGAGAATTGTCTGACATGTGATAATCGTTAGAGAAGAGAATGCATGAAAGATTTGCAAATCGGGCAACTCTGTCACCTAATTAACGTTCCTGCTGCTGCTGCTGCTGCTGTTGCTGACGCTGCTGTTGCCGCCGCCGCCGCCGCCGCCGCTCTCTTGGCTGTTACATTTGAATCTCACTCGCACAAGACGAAACGAGACGAGACGGGCAGAAATCAACGTAGCGTAGCGTAGCGTAGCTCATGTAGGTAGTAGCGAGCACGCAATACGTTGCTCCAATCGAGCGCACAGTGATTTATGTAACAGTACCAACCCAACCCAACGCACTCTTGATTGACCCCGTGATATATCGTAACCATACATTGTACATAATAAGCGCTTGACGGCATTCACGCCCGGAGCACGAATAAGAAAGAAAAAACAAGGTCGGAAGGAGTCGAGTTGCGCCGCATGCGAGGCTGAGGTAGCATACATATAAGAATTGTTGACAACGCATGATGCATAGAAATAGACATAGACGCGCACATCTCATCTTCTGCCCTTCAATACCCATTCTCGTCTGCCTCACTTTGATTTGACTTGAAAAAAACATGATATTCGAATACTGTGAGATAGATACGACTAGGATATAATGCTGTTGTTGCATGGTCCGACGAGAGAATGACTTACAGGGAGAAAGAGAAGAAAAAATTACAATCAGCAGTACATCCATTCGTCTCACGTTCCTTCGTCTCCATGTACCCCAATATCGATCGATAATTTCCGAACTCCCAGACTGTATCCCAAGTCGCCGACCCCATAGACAAAGACTCCGTTGGTATTTCCAGATCATCAACTCCCCTGAGATTAACAAACGTGTAGGTGGTGGATAGTGATAGTGCGAACCGTATCCAGGAAAGGATAATGTAGTCATATATGGATGTGTCCATTACATCGTTCAGCCCGGAATCCGTCATTGTCGTCGCCGTCCCTTGCCGGTTCCTGCATATTCAGCCGGGCCAACGCTTCGACCCGTTTCTCAAAACGCCAAATCCAGAATTGTTCTTCATATCCAAGGACCTTCGACATCGCCGGTCTAGCCAAACCCAAGAGTCCGTTTCTTTTCCTGTTTACGCACTGGACTTTGAAGGGCGTTGCGTATTTCTTCGGTATTGCAGATGACGACGCATTCCTCACAAGTCAGGACAAGTTCCGAACGACACCTCGCAATCATGGTGGGTGTACCGAGTACAACATCAGCCTTCGCCATCGGTATCCTCCATAGACGATCTCACAACAGCGAACGTGGCCTGTTCTTGTCCCCTCTTTTCATCCATGGCTGAAATGGAACTTGCACGCCAAGCGGTCGGAGCCCATTATCCATTGGACGTCTGATGGCCGCGATTGAGCAAAGGATCGAAAATCCAATTATAGACCGTTGATGCAGGGTGTCGAGCAGTATAAGTAAGAATAGAGACCGATTGGTCATCTCACGAAAGGCTTCACCAGATATCGGAAAAGTAGCGTTTGGACTTGCTCTGCACAGCCAAGGCCTTGGGATCTTTGGGGAGGTTCGTATGGTGGACAACATGCGGACGATAGACGGCATCGACGGGTGGCATCCAATCGTCTAGGCCGAGTGGAAAGTATTCGTACAGCAAATCAGCACTCTCGTCGGGGCTGCTGATGAGATTCAGTGAGAAGGAAGGCGGTCTCGCTGGGGCTGCTCTCTTTTTCCCATGCTCAGATGGAGACGCAGATTTCTTCGGCTCCTCGTCTGTCAATGATAAGGATACTGGTGCCATGGAAGGCCTTTGGGGTTGGGTACTTCTGGAGATCTCGGGAGTTGATTGGGCATAAGGTGTCATAGGGTGGTGCATCTGGATCGATGACTGATCAGGGACAACCGTCATGGCGGCGGTGGCGGCACCTGGTATTTTCCAGTCCAGAAAGTCTGGAGAAACAGGGATATCATTCGAGAAATCGAAGGGGAGTTGCAGTACATCCATGGGCTTACTCGTCGCGGTATGGTTGGCTTGCGCATTGCTGTGGTTGGTATGATTCGTTTCACCTGTCGAGGTTCTGGTAGGCTGTTGGGGTACATGTGAAGACTTTCGGGCAGTACCACCACCGCCGCTGATTGGCAAGTCTTTGCGAGACTGGAAATTTCGTGGACTGCGTCCTCGTACAATAATGGCGCCCGAGTGGACTTGACATATAACAACCTTTGCTCCCGTGTGGAGAGTTGCCACCACCTTCAATCGTACCACAAAGTGCTGTTGTAGTTCCTTCCTCCGACCATTATTTGCTGTTGCTATCCGAAATTGAAGCCTCTTCCAACTAATGGGGAAGTTGACATAGTCCGAATCCATGTCCTGCCCCGTAGACAAGTCCAAGGGATACGAAGGGGGCTCCTTCTCGGTCTTGTCTTCTACAGCCGTTGTGCTACTCGCAGGCGTCTTCCATGGGACTGATATGATCTTGACTGGATTTCCTTCGAGCGACTCAGTCGCCGATATTGTGAGCTCTTGGCCGATGACGGGGATCTGATCGCCTTGGTCCGTCATGAGGAATTGTAGACTTCTTGGCAAGGTGATTGTGCCTGTGATCTGGAACAAGTTCCTTCGGTAGCAGGTCAACTCGGTGGGAGGTGGGGCCACATCGCCGGCGGTGGCCCAAGGTGATTCGGCGAGAAAGAACATGCCATGCAGTTGTGCAGACATGGATATTGAGGCCCTTCGCATTGCATAATCGAGGATAACATATGGGACATTTGGTAGTGAGAAGCTGAGGAGCTTATTGTCGCGCTCGATGCTAGGGCTAGGGCTATCGGGTGCGCCCGTTGCCTCTGGGTGAACGGACTGCTCATAGCCACTCGGGGCGTCGGAGAAGGGATCCTCGTATGCGCTCGAGAAGCGTTTCAATTGCGGGGGCGGCTGAAGCTGGTGTTGCCCGAAGTCTTCGCTGCTGAGCAAGAGTGTTAGCAGTGCAAAAGCGGCCATGGCGGCGGCGTTGGCCTGCTTACCCAACGAATGTTTCGACGTCGTAATTAGAGCGCTGGTCAAGGGAATCCATGGGCATCATAGGCACCGAGAGCTGCTGGCCTTGGGGAGTTGCATGGTGGAGTGACATTGGGCCTTGCGCCAAATAGGACATGGTGATGGTATCGAAGCCCTCCATGGTTGGTCTGCTGTCGGGCCCAGGTGAAGCAGGCTGGCGGCGAATGGGGACATGCGCTCGTGGGAGGAAGGATGTGGGTGCCAGCAGTGGCAAGTGTTTGGCAGAGTAAAGGGCGTAAGATACGGCGGGTGGTGATGTTTGGTAAAGACCAAAGATGGGTTTGAAGGATGCGCCGGGGGGGAGGGGGAGGGGGGTGAAGGCCGGGGGTCAGCGAACAACCTGGGGAGAATTGCAGAGACAGAGAGAGGAAGCCACCCGAGGTCAGTCAGCTACAGAGCTGGCAGTCGCTGGAAGGACGACGATACCAACAACACTGACGACACAACGAGAGGGGGGCGAGAGAGCGATCAATACTGAAGCCGTGCGACGCTGAGGACCCCGAAGAGATCACATGCAGTGCGGCCAAGCGCCAAAAGCCAGTCCTCCCAAGGGCATCAGTGGGGAGCAGGAGGACCAGCAAGGACGCGCTGGTCAATTCACTGGGAGCCGCAATTCACTAGCAAGCACACACATACTGGAAGGCTTCTCGAAAAGCGAAACACGCAGCTGAACATGAAGATCAGCGGGGCCTCTCTCGGTTCAAATGTTTCATCAACCCTTGGAGGACCCTCACGTACATGAGGAGGGCGGGGCCGCCGACAATAGCGGACAGCGGAGAGTGGACAGTCAGTGGACAGTCAGTGGACAGTCAGTGGACAGCGGACAGCGGACAGCGGGGCTTTATCAATAATATCTACTTCGATTGCGAGCGTCTCCACAGCGTGTACATCCTCTTGTCGGTGTCTGTCTCGGTGCATATGTATGTACATATGTATATCATGACAACGCGTGCGATAGGATGTAGGCTGCAAGGGGTATAGGCTGCAAATGGACTCGCCCGCCCACGGGAGCTAATTATCAGCAGGGCGAGTAATACCAAGAGAAGGCATCCCGAATCTGACGCCAAAAAGATCCGCCCCACGCCACCAAGGTCTTTTCCATCACACGCCAAAAACGCTCGTCGCGCGGCAGCCCACCCGCAACGACATTGACATTGACATTGACATTGACATTGACATCGACATCGACATCGACATCAGCATCAGCATCAGCGTTATCGGCGAGGCGTACCGGTACCTGCCAAACACGCGCATGTCACCACATCCTCGACGACATCGGGAGCTCAGCACAACGATATTCGGAAAACAATAAAAAAAAAAAAATCGACCCATGTCCTATCGTATCGTAGCATAATTACTGTTCCGCTGGACCCTGCATAACCATCCGAGGTAAGGTGACAACATGGAGTACAAAGACGGGCACAAACCCCATAGCGCCAGGGTATCCAAAACACCAATAGCTCTTTTTGAAACATCAATCCAGCACGCCAATATCACTTCGTTTCTTCGTGCCACGATGCGTTCAACTCGGCGGGATCATAGTCCACGTTGCGGCATCGCAGCTTACCTCCTCAAAGTTATGCATCACATCGAATCCCATGGCCGAGAAGCCGTCAAAGTTTCCGTCGCCGTCCATCTGTATTCATGTCAGCTTGTGTGTGTGTGTGAGATTGCTCACATCTACCGTCACTCACATAATCGAGTAAGCACGCATTGCAGCCCTGAGCCTTGATCTGCCGCATGCCCAGCAAAATCAGACCCTGAAGCAGTGTCGAATATTCTCCCACGCCAGGAGCTATCACCGGCGATGATATACCACCGGCAGCCTCGTTGAGATCTCTCAGAGAAGGTATGTACTCCGACAGCCGTGAGTGATTATTGTAGAGCACAACAGTACCCAAAAGAGCGCCGTCCTCGGGTCGTTTAGCACGGATGATGCCGCAAGACGTGGGATCCGACAGCGCGAGCTTGTAAACCTCTGCGAGTCCTGGGCGGGAACTGGTCTTGATATGATCTAAAATCGGTCCAGCATAGTCCCATCCGTAAACGAGATCGAACTGGGAACCCGCGCTTGCCAGGCTCTTCGCCATGCCATCTGGCGGACTCCAATTCAACAGATTGCGTGCCACCATGTTGCACACTGGCCGCGAGAGCGCAGCATTCCAACCGAGATTGGCAAACCACGATCGCAATCGTTTTCGCTCCGCCCCGTGGCCAGTGGGGATCCCGAGGAAGACACTGGGAAGGCGTGAACCCAACTGAAATCGCTTAATTCCGTCTCTTTGTAAAAGTGTTCGGATAGCCCTGTTGTGAAGTGACAGACCAATGGACAGCTTCCTCCTTGCAGGGTCTACGAAAAGTGAGCCGATGACTCCGGTGCCTGTCGTTCTGAAAAAGTAGGTTGAACAGAATCCGTACAGGGCCTGCGTGCTACTGTTTCGGACTACAAAGTGGGTTTCATCCACCTCCTCGTGATTGAGTATGAACGAGTTGGAGGTTGCACTTGATAGCTCAGAGCGTTGGTTGGGCGATGTGACTTCCATGACTGCCGTGATGAGAGCGTCGAGAGCAAGAGCGTCTCGTTCCTCGTTGAATGTCTCGACTAGCCAGTGCTGCTTGGAATGCTGCAGCTTTTGGCTCTTACTGATTGTTCCAGGCAGGGTCCCAGACGGCGAGAGTTCTCCATACAGAACCTTGACCAGAGAGTTGAGGGCAGTTTCCGTGAAATCATAGGTACATATGTATGTGCCTATTGACGTGTCCATTGCAAAGTCGTATGGCGAACTGACAGCAACTACGATCAGAGGCTTCTCACGCTTCTCGCCACCTGTCGTGTATTGCATGTTACATATCATTGAAACATGCTTGGTAAATCCGTGTTGGTATAGGTTGCGATTTGCATCGGCAGTGAGCACAATAATAGCACTGGCCCGGTTGATGAGGTTCTCATGTACGGGTCGAACTCCGTTCGCCGTGTACGATGTGTGCAGTATGCGTCCGCTCCGCTGCCTGGCCAAAGATCTTCCCAATTCCCTAAAAACACGCTCTC
Source organism: Pleomassaria siparia CBS 279.74 (assembly GCA_010093715.1). Lineage (NCBI taxonomy): Eukaryota > Fungi > Ascomycota > Dothideomycetes > Pleosporales > Pleomassariaceae > Pleomassaria > Pleomassaria siparia. The sequence continues at coordinate 1,181,618 of MU005766.1, read as the reverse complement.
CACTCATGACTGATGCACTGCGCTCCCATGCAGCTGGTTCTGGAGAGGCCGTAGCAGCGGTTTCAGAGAGTGCTCGAGAGGCGGCAGAGGCAGCTAGTGGCTTCACTAGTGGCGTTAGTAGAAGCAATTCTTCTTCGGCCTCAAGTATGTTGGAAAGTGGAAGAAGTCGATTTTTGTCTCGGACAACCGTAATGGAGCCATTGTAGGCCTTGGTAGATAGAGCGGTATGTGATGGTTGCAGTGTTTCCAGATAGCTGGTGCCAGCCGGATTCAATGCCTTCTCCCAAGACGTACATTTCAACTTCATGGTCAGTACTCGCTGGAGGGAGTTGTATATCCTCTCTTTCGAAATCATGGCATTCTCGATTCCAGTCTTTAGTCCCTTGAGACCTTCCTGTTGCCATGAGAATGAGCGACAGAGGAGGACGACATCGCAGCCGGCATTGACAGCCATGACAGTCCCGCCACCGACGCCAATGTTGTGACTTAGGGCATCCATCTCCAGACATTCTGAGACGACCACACCGTTGAAGTTGAGATCGGTACGAAGTAATCCATCCACTACCTGCTCGGACAAGCAGGCATGCATGGCGTTGAGACCAGCTGATGCCATGGCGCAGCCCCCAACCATCATAGAATCGAGGCCTGCCCGGATAGCGTTGCGGAATGGTATCAGAGCACTCAGGCTGAGCTGTTCCAGGGACTCGGTGATGATGGGCACGTCTAGAGTTGATCCCAAGAACTCCAGATTGCCATAGGAAGGAAAGTGCTTTCCCAGGGTCACGATTCCAGCTTCTTTATACCCTTGCATCAACGCAATGCCATACGCAGACACTTCTTGAGGGTCGTCACCCGCAGTTCTAACGCCTAGTGGTTGGTTTCGGGCGTTTGTTAGTACATCTAGACACGGTCCAAAGATCCAGTTGATGCCGCAGGCAGCTATCTCTTGAGCGGTTGCTTTGGCCACTTCGAAGGCGAGTTTGGTGGAGCCAGCAGCGGCGATACCCATATTGCTAGGATATTGGCGAATATAGATCTCGTCGAAGAGACTGTTGACGCCACCATTCTCTTGGTCGATGCCAATGGCAAGTGGGACAGGATGTCCGGCATCATGAGCAATCTTCTGAAGCTCATAACACAGTTTTGTTGTCTCCTCGGCCGCTGGGCCACATTAGCGTCACCCAGAATGTTCAAACATTCGTCGTCTCTCACATTTCAGGTTCTTGGCAGTCAAGAGAATACAGCCGAGATAGTGCTTCTCGATCAGGGTTCTGATCTGCGGCGTGACGGACGTTCCATCAAAGCCCATCATGAACAATTGGCCCTTTACCAAACGCCATTAGATTAGTTCCCCGCCATTATTACAGCAACTTGACGAGAGACCCACCATTGTTCTGCATCGTAACCCAGTCAGTCGGACTTCCGTCACGTGGCGGCGCTGGCGTCTGGAAACGCGCACGGCGGAGATGCATACCTATCGAGATCATCCCATACGGGGTCCAGCTGGCCGGGCTTACTCGCCATGATGGCTAGGCTTGTCGCGGTAGGCGTCGAGACGCGAGCCGAGTCTGTGATGGTCGGGCGAGGCTTGAGCGTGATTTACTCGGAGCAGCCTGTTAACAATGAAAGGGTGCCAGCAGTGATGTGGAGGCATGTCTGCAACGGTAGCATTCACGAACTAGTAGTTCTCCGAGAGTGGCGCTAACGCTTTGACCACGGCGTATCGAGGAGGTCCCTCAGCCTGTCAGCAGTGTGACACCATGCACACTTCTCTATCAAAGCCGTCCTTTTCGATACTACCAAAGCAATGCTACTGCGACCACCCAACGCTTATCATACATGTCCGTGTCACATCGTGTAGTATGTAGAGGTCTCGATCCGGCAAACCTCAACATGCCCGAGAACGGATTTTCTCTCCATCATGATAGCAAATCCGCTTCATGGCGGGTCAGGATATAGGAATGTGTGGTAATGAATATATTAAACAAGGTAGTCCTCTGTACTCGTTTGAGCGGGTTTGAACTTGTCTCAACAGCAGCAACACTCTTCCCAAACGTCGTCGTTCCTTTTCGTTTCATATCATTGCCACGATTTTTGCCCTTGTGGTAATTTATTTCCTCCCCTCCTACTACCTAGTAGTAACCCGGAAATGCCCTCGGCAGTCCCCTCCAATGGCCTCAAGGCTCATGCCACCGGCGTCACCAAGTTTACTAATTCTCTCTTGGTTCGAGGCAACGAACTCGTCAACGGAGATCTCTGGATCAGCTCTACGAGTGGAAAGATATTGAACGGACAGGAGTTGCTCTATGGCCACCGCACGGCACCCGACCACATCGTTGATCTCGGTGGACGCATTCTATCCCCTGGTTTCATCGACGTGCAGCTTAACGGTGCCTACGGATTTGACTTCTCCGTTATACCAGAAGATGACACTGTAGGCTACAGCAAAGGTGTGCGGCGTGTCAACAAGAGCCTTATCGCTACGGGTGTAACGTCATATCTACCGACGCTGACTTCGCAGAAGCCGGAGATTTATCAAAAGGTCAAAACGAACCATGGTCTTCTTCTAAGAAATAGACCTAACAAAGTATAATAGACCCTCCCCTTCCTTGGTCCATCGGGCTCTCTACGAGACCCAAGCTACGGCTCCGAGTCTCTCGGCGCCCATTGCGAAGGCCCTTTCCTCAGCCCGTCTAAGAACGGCATCCACAATGCCTCCGTCCTGCTCACATCGCCAAATGGCATCTCAGACGTGGCCGCTTGCTACGGAACGTCCAACGTCGACTCGCCCTCACCCATCAAGCTCGTAACCCTCGCGCCCGAACTCCCTGGTGCTCTCTCGGTTATTACTTCTCTCACCAAACGCAATATCCTTGTCTCCATCGGACACTCGGAAGCGACCTACGAAGAGGGTCTATCCAGTATGTCAGCCGGTGCGTCAATGATAACGCACCTCTTCAACGCCATGGCACCGCTCCACCACCGCAATCCCGGCCTCTTCGGTCTGCTCGGTACTACCGCGCCCTTGCCCGCAACTTCACCACCTTGTTCTCAATCAGGCATAAAACCTTACTTCGGAATCATTGCAGATGGCATCCACCTGCATCCGACTTCGATCAAGATAGCCTGGAATGCGCATCCTTCCGGCCTGATTCTCGTCACCGACGCCATGCGGCTCGCTGGCATGCCAGACGGAACCTACGATTGGACAAACGGGTCTCGAATCGTGAAGAAGGGTGCTCTGTTGACGCTCGAGGAGAATGGAAAGATTGCTGGCAGCAGCATCGAACTTGTGGAATGTGTGAACAACTTTCTGAACTGGACTGGAGCGAGTGTGCCGGAAGCGTTGAGGGCAGTCACGGAGACGCCGGCTAGGATGTTGGGGATGCAAGGCGTCAAGGGGTGCATGGAGGAGGGCGCAGATGCGGATCTGGTGGTATTGGATATGAAACAAGTGGAAGGGACGAGGGAGAAGAAATTGGTCGTCGAGCAAGTGTGGAAATTTGGGAACAAGGTTTTCGAGAGGAACGGGAGCACGGCGTGATCTAGCTAGGAACAGATTGCTAGAAAGGAGGTTCGCAAAGGAGTTTCCGGTCGTTTTGGATGCACATAGATTGGATCAAGGTGCATATCAGTATAGAGCTTGTCCTGACTGAAAGGTCATCACATGCGTAGATGCCCCAAGTTTATAGATTCTGAGATACCCACCGTTGTCAGCGACATAAATATAGACGTTGAGTGTAGAGTGTAGAGTGTAGAGTGTAGATGGATATGTGTATCCAAACCGTGCTCCTCTTTTGTGAACAATCAGACACTGGAAATATCATTTGAAAATATTCTGCACCCATTCCTATTCCACTTGCGCTCGAGCCTCTGTTCATTAGCATCACCCTCTCGTGGATAGCGTAGAGAGTGTCGGCTTGCAGAGTACAAGTTTGTTGACATGTCATTTCACGATTTACAAGTAGTGCGTCGTTCAACGAGTCAACAAGTCATAATATTTGATCGCCAAGCTCGAATAATATAACTCTGCCAGCCTCTGTGATAGACCATGAACCATGTGATGCAAATTCCGCACGCAAGCAAGCCCAAGTCCTAGTGCACATCGACGAGGTCTACCCTCCACTCACCTCGACCATCTATTCTCTTTATGCGATCAGCATTTCGCCATCTAGAGACACAAAAGACTCTTATTATCGCGCAGTGTATACTACATTCCTCTAACAAGTCATGTCCGAACCCTATGTACACCATGCCTTGCGAAGCCACGAAAAGCCCATGTTCGCAGCAGGGAACGTCATATTAAGCCACCGATAAGTGATATAACGTTCCTGCGGAGGGGTCGCTTAGCGGGTGACGTCGAAGAGCTGATGGATACTACGAGGTTGGATCTACTACTTGAGAACAGTCAGTCAAAGTTCGAGTCTGAATGTACAAAAGCAATGCAGTTCGTAAAAAAGCTCAGTTGAAAGATGAAAAGTCTAAAGTTTTGACAGCATGAAGGATAAATCCCTTCAGTGTTAGCATGGAAATTTTTTTCATCACAGCAAAGTAAAGTGTGAAAAAAAATCGCACGTACCTTTCTTTCAATGCGAACGTATATCAGAGGGTGCTGGGAGTTGACTGCCGACAATTATCATATCGAGGTCACTACGACGAGCCAATGGGCCTTGAACGATGTTAGCAATAAACACGACAAAGTTGATAGTAAAGCGTATTGCTAGGAAGTTTATCAGGTAATCGAACTTGTTTGATCCCCACGGTGTTTTGTGTCGGAATTTGATAGTATATGTTGTTCATCATATGATGCGGAGGAGGGACAGCGAGGGAAGCTTACCATTGAAGATATTTTGACAAGTCGGCGGCTCTCTGCATGCATTATGAATGAGCTTCGAGCAGGCCACGGCATTTACTACACTTCAACAGGTCAGCGACATGTTCCCAATCGTAAATGCGAGGAAAAGTTTTGACAGGGTAAAATATCAGAAAGTTCCATTTGGCTTGGAGGGTCGATCACCATTATAGGTCTGATAGGGGCGACACGAAAGATCATCATGATAAGGAGGTGAGGAAGTGAGGGAGCGGGTGACTTACTGTTGCTGTTTGTTGCGTATACGGGTGAGAGAAGGACGGAGGACGCGAGCGAGTTTTCTACTGTTCGGAGAAATGGTTCTTCCTCGGAAGCTTGGCACCATTAGCGGCGCGGCCGCGCCCGTGCGTCTCAAAAACGCGCTTTACGTTAGGTCTACTCCCAGCTGACACGCGATTCCATCCTTTGAATTGCAAACTCGACCGCCACTCTCCTTCTCCACTACGACCACTCCATCACCCAGTCTACGATATGGCTCAAACACCATCTTTTGCTGATTTCGTCAAGAACTCGCGCGAGCAAAAGAAGAAAGAGGCCATTGCGCAGGAGATTCTGGGTAGCCGCGGCCGCAAAGCGAATGGCTCTGGCGCAGGACCGAACGCCCCCACCGCGCGCACCGCTTCGCAGAAACCAACACTTCTGAGTCGCATAAGTGGTGTCAGCAAGCCTCGATCATCATCTGCGAAACCTACCGTCAGTGGAACCATCGACGGCAAATGGCAGCATGATTTGCACAAGCTCAACAACCCCCGTGGTGGGCAGGCAAAGGGCTTCAATCGGACGGCATCTGCATCTCAAATCGACCGCAACACTCGCACATTCGACAAGTTCCGGTCCGCTATCCAGAACAACACCCGGAACAACGCTGCCCCGGCAGCGCGCGACGACGCCCCCGGCTTCAGCATTCGAGGTGTCGCTACTGGAGGTCCTTACACAGTCCTCGCAAGCAACTTCGCACCCGGAACAACGGCAGCCGACGTCATGGCTGCAATGGCTCCATACGGGGAGATCTCGAGCTGCAGACTACTTACGGCGTCGCCAACGGTGATGATAGAAGTAGTCTTCAGCGTGAGGGAGCATGCTGATAAGGTCATCAGCATCTTCAACAACCAAAAGGTTAGTGAATCGAAGATGGGGTCATTTTCAAGTCTAACATAACAAAGGCGGACGGCAGGCTTCTCTATGTATATCTCAAGAACGCACTGAACACGCCAAGTGTGGCAGTGACTCATTCCCGACCTTCACCCCACGACGTGCAACCGTCGTTCGACGACATGGATCTTGACACGAACGGAGGCGCCCGATCAGGTAGCTTCCAGGATGGTCGGCTTGCATTCAGCGATAACAACTTCAACGACAACAACTATAGAGAGCCACCGAGGGGCCCTCGCAGGCGGTTCTGAGCGTTCGGCAAATCTAGATAGTCAGACAGCCGTTATTTTGCGGTTATTAATGTACGATACCCACCTTACAGCTGATGGCATACTTGGGTTCTATCAGGGTAGTCGGAGTTATTCATAAGATGGGCGCAAAGCGCGGACCATTTCAGCTACACTCAGGCGTTGTCAGGCCTTGCTTCTCTTTGGTGTAAATGCATTAGCCTGGTAATAGCGATGTTATAGGAATCAAGCGAGTTTCCATGTGGCTTCCAACGCGATGCAGTCGACCTTTGATATCTATAATGGCGCCAGGAACCTAATCCAGATTACCCAATTTGCGGACAGGTCTTATGTCATAAACTGGAGGTGGAGTATATTTTCATTGCACAAGAAACAATGGTGGTATCTAAACTCGCACTTGATTGGGGTGTGCCATGGCGAGTTGTACATGTTTGATTGAATCTATAACACGATTTCCAACGCAGCTATTCCTTGCCTCCAGCAGCGAGTTGAAAGACAACGAACAGAGCAATAGCCCACCAATATCTGTGCGCAATATGTTAGAGACTGTTGCTAGTTTGAGAGGTCCGGTAGGTACTCACTTCTGCAAGAATGTCTTCTGCGGCTCGTCGGTATCCAGTTTCCCTTGAGCATTCAACACGACCGGTTTGTTCAGTTGGGGCTTTGCGCCCATTGTCTTCTTCACGATCTCGACCTCAACCTCGTCCCCAGCATCCTTGGCACTTGCACTAAATCCAACATGGTACACCTCTCCCTTGTCATCAACGTGAATGACAAACTTCTTCTTGTACTGCTCGGCGAAGCTTGCTGCGGAGGTGACAACGCCGCGCCAGTGTCCCGATTTTGGGTGGGTCAGACCAATTCGTAGGAGATGTTCGGAAGAGTATGAGCCGATTGGTGGGGTGTAGGATGTTAACGTTCCGATGGATGTGTCCACATCGTATTCAATCTGCGCAATGGGGGTCGGGGATGGCAGAGTAGCGGCGGCGGATTTTGTATCATGGGAGGCAGGTAACGAGTGCACATAGACTGTGACAGTGGATGCGACGGCGAAAGGCAGCAGGAGGAGCTTGGAGAGCAGCATGGCGAATTTGATATGATGGGTGAGGACGCGCCTGGAAGAGACAGAGGCATTCAATGCATTCAATGGTGCTGGATGTCGACAAACGCGATGCTTGCAGGTGTCACGCCGCTTTGACCACGTGGAATGGGATAACGTTTAACCGAACAAACTGTGGGCTTATTAATAATGGCGACGACGCCTCATTAATTTTTTGTTTTATTCACTCTTGTACTGTAACACCCCACATTATTACTCCAACTTTTTAGCGTGTTATCAAAAAAAAGAAAGAAAAGGCCCAAGTTGTCTTTGTGGCCACTTGCATGTCCAAGAGCGTGATGATCCCCCCCACCCCCCCCTTCCCCCCCAAAAAAGCGGACCCAACTTATAACCAACATCACGATCCCCACCTTTTCTCAAAAGGCGGAGGGCACGAGGGGACAACCCAGTAATTGTTAACCATTAATCAGGCCCTGCCCAGATATGTGGTGAGACCGTGAGACCAAGCCCAACTGGCAGCTGCCCAACAATCACCCAATTGCTCCACTATCGGACCTCTCTCACTAAGCAGGAGTGTTTTTGTAACAACAGCTCCACCCCCACCCACCAATGTCAAAGCTCCGATAATAGCTTGTGAGTGAGCTCATCCTGCAGCAAACTGCTCTTGTACTCTCTCAACACAATCCTCTGGAATTTTTCTCTTGGATCTGCTTTCCTTTCCTCGGCCTCAGTCGCACAAAATTAATTTTTTTTTTGCTTCTCTTGTTCCTGTCCACTCTTTCCATATCAATATATACACAATGCCCTCTTCAATGCCCTACAGACAGCCGTACCGGCAACCTTCACGTCAAATGTCTACCGATCCTCGGAACGAACTTCATCCTCATGTCGACCACTACATCGGCATCGACGTGGGCACAGGCAGTGCCAGAGCCTGTATCATGAACGATCAGGGTGACATTGTAGGATTGGCGTCGGAAAACATTGCTCTCTGGCAACCTCAGACCGGCTACTATGTATTTGATCCCTCTGAGTCGTATCCGGCTCTGCCACGGAACAAGGTGGCAAGTGAAAACTAAAACGCACCAGGAACAATCCACGACCGACATCTGGCGATGCATCTGCTCTTCGGTCCGCCGAGCAATGGACCAGCACAACATCAATCCTAGCACGATTCGCGGAATTGGCTTCGATGCTACTTGCTCCCTCGCAGTCTTCTCACAAGACACCGATGAGCCCGTGACCGTTACCGGGCCCAACTTTGACAACAAAGACGGCCACGACCGTAACGTAGTTCTATGGCTCGACCATCGTCCAGTAGAAGAGACCGCCAAGATCAACGCTACCGACCACAACCTGCTCCGATATGTTGGCGGCAAGATGTCTATTGAGATGGAAATCCCAAAGGTCCTGTGGCTGAAGAACAACATGCCCAAGGAACTGTTCGATCGCTGCAAGTTCTACGACTTGACTGACGCACTCACCCATATTGCGACTGGAAGCGAGACGAGGTCATTTTGCAGTGTAGTCTGCAAGCAAGGCTTCGTGCCTGTGGGCGTCGACGGAAGTGTGAAGGGGTGGCAGGAGGACTTCCTCAAGGACATTGGACTCGAGGACCTCTGCGAAGACAATTTCAAGCGCATGGGTGGTGTCGACAAAGTGGTGACGTCCTCACAGTTTACAGAAAGGATGCCTAAGCTAACTATTTTCAGAATGGCCGATACCTCACTGCTGGCGAGCTTGTGGGTACATTGAACGAGAAGGCTGCGGGAGAGATGGGTCTACCGGCAGGTATCGCAGTCGGCAGTGGTGTCATCGACGCCTACGCTGGATGGATTGGCACAGTCGGTGCCAAGGTCAAGCTCGACGAAGACACATTAGACATGGACCAACCCAAGAATGACGTCTCACAAGCCTTCACCCGTCTCGCGGCTGTCGCAGGAACCTCGACCTGCCATCTTGCCATGTCACGCGAGCCCGTCTTTGTCAACGGTGTCTGGGGCCCATACCGCGATGTACTCCTCCCCGAATACTGGATGGCCGAAGGTGGACAGAGCGCCACAGGCGAACTCCTCAAGCACGTCATTGAGACACATCCAGCGTTTCACGAGGCTACTTCAGTAGCTGAGACCTACAACACCAACATCTACGACTACCTGAACGAGCACTTGCGCGAGATGGTTGAGACGCAAGGAGCACCCCACGTTTCCTGGCTAGGCCGTCACTTCTTCTTCTACGGCGACCTATTCGGCAACCGTTCACCCGTAGCAGACGCTAACATGAAGGGGTCCGCCATTGGTTTGAGTTCCGACAAGAGTCTGGACGGACTGGCGATATACTATTACGCAACCATGGAGTTCATCGCACTACAGACACACCAGATTGTTTCCGCCATGAACGATGCTGGACACATCATCTCTTCAATCTTCATGTCCGGCTCACAATGCCAGAATGACATACTCATGCAGCTAGTAGCCGCGGCGTGCGACATGCCTGTTCTGATTCCCCGATACGTCCACGCAGCTGTCGTGCATGGCGCGGCTATGCTTGGTGCAAAAGCTGCGAGCACAGATAAGGATGGAAACAGCGAGCCTCTGTGGGATATCATGGATCGGTATAGTAAGCCTGGTAAGACGGTCAAGCCATCTACGGATAAGAACTTGAAGAATTTGCTGGCGACCAAGTACAAGGTGTTCCTGGAACAGTGCGAGAGTCAGCAGAGGTACAGAAGGGATGTTGATGCCGCGATTGAGGGGTGGTCGACGAAGAATTAATGTAGACGTGGAAAGGCGCGGAGAAGCTCTGCACGAATGATGATGGCCGAGGTTCCATGGCCGGATAGTTAAAACAGACATGCTGTTCTATTCTGCATATATTTGACATCCATTGAACACGTCACGTCTCAATAGTGCCTGGGTGATAGTGTCTCTTACTTAGTTATTCCTACTCTTCCTGCCACTCGGCCAAACCCTCATCGTTCCAACTCAAGAACTTTCCCTTCAGCCCTCCCACATCACCCTGTACCGCCAACCTTGCAATAACGCCACCTGGCTGTTCTGCCTTCAACAGTCCTCCATCCCTCTTCAACCCAGCAAACTTCTCCCTATCCTTCTCGCTCATGGCTTCGGCGTGTACCTCTCTGATCTCGCGTTGCATTTCCGTGTCTACGACGCCGGGTCGAATGGAGATGGTGGTGATGTCTGGTTCTTCGGCAGTCAAGGTCAGGGCGAGGTGATTGAGAACAGCCTTGCCGGCGCCGTAGCAGCCCCAGCCTACGTAGCCCGAGACCGCAGCGCCGGAGCTAGTCAGGAGGATACGGCCATTCGACTTGCGGAGAGGCGGGATAGCCGCTTGGATCTATAATTACCGGCAATATCAGTAAAATCAGTCCATACCCACGCACGCCGATGGACATGACATCAATCGATATGCCGCACTGCCCCCCCCCCCCCCCCCCCCCCCACCCTCCCATCCCCTACTCACGTGACCAGACACCAACAACAACTTTGAAGCCTCGCAAGCCCGAAATAATATCAAACTCACCAATGCAACCGCACTCCCGACGTTTGCCCCAAAGCCAGCCTCCCACTCGGCCAAGTCCACATTCGCAATCCTCTTCACCGGCTGCAGCGTCCCATGATTGACAATCAGGGCATCGAGTCTGCCCCACCTGGAAAGCGCTAGCTCGACGGCTTTTTCGTTCAGCTTCAGAGAGGCATTGGACAAGTCGCCGGCGAGCACTTCGACCTGGGATGGGTATTGGTAGTGCAATTGGTCGAGTGCCTCGTGTGTGCGCGACATGACGACGAGTTTGTGCGACGAGGGCGAGGAGAGGAGCATGTGCGCTATGGCGAGCCCGATGCCTGCATCATGATGTTATTTATATATATATATATATATATATCGGGCACTCTCTTTGATAATGAGACAACCGGGCAACGCATTATTACCTCGAGAAGCGCCCGTGAGTACAACGACTTTTCCTTCCTCGTTTGCCATTTTATGCCGAGGTATACAAGGGTGACGAGGAGGATGTGTATGTAGACGGTGATACCTTCAAGTAGCAGTGGTGGGTTGGGAGCTAGCGATATTGGCGCATTAGTCATACACGGGTCACACAGGGGAGACCCATGGATCTAACCACCAAGAACAAAGACAACGAGACCAAATGATACGCCTTCAAAATTACTGATATTCTTCTATCAAAGTAAACGCGATGACCACAATCGTCGCTTACTTTTCCCAAATGCTAGCCCCATCAGAAGGAGGCCTTCTTCCCCTTGTTATGCCCAAAGAACAATATCGCTCGCAATGAACGCCAATGAGATGTGCCAGGTCATGTTGCGCAAGCCCAGAGCCAGAAAGAAACCAGATATCGTCCCATCTTTACCACGATGTCCGTGTCAAGTTTCAAATACGTCCAATTAACATAGTACTTAATACGCACCCACCTCCTGCCCTTCTTTAGCCAGTGTCTCGAACACACGCGGGGGTAACTTGTAGCGGATGAGGCCAGCGAAGACCATGAGGTCTTTGGCCTTCTGGAGGAGTTGATCTGCTAAAGCCCGGCGAGTTGGGTCTTCAAATTGACCACTAAGGAGGACTTCACGGTGACGACTGCAACAGCCGATGCACCACAGGAGCACATTCCCGATATTGCGGGCGATCTCGGCTGGGAACGTGGAGAAGTTGTTTGCCGAGGCACGGATCTCGGACAGATTACCTCTGCTTCTCAGAGGGAGAATGTTGAGGCTTTCGATAAGCTGTTTGTATAGATTAGTCAGCTTAGCTAACGATACGAGTCAAAAGCCTGTAGGTGGAACTTACATCAAGAGCTTCCATGTAGTGACGGGCTTCAATAACCTTCTTCGCCTCATTCAAAGTGGATAGTGTGCCCAGAGCATGCCGATTATCCTGTGCGACTTCCCTCCACCACAATGCGTTGTTGTTGTACAAGACAATGACTTTCTGAGCTAACTCGATTGGATCGTCTGTTCCAAGCATGCTCAAGCTCGACGTAACAGCCTCTGGCGTTTGTGCATCGACGGTCGCCAATCGTGGCTTCAGCGGTTCGAGACGGAGGGGTTCCTGGCCAAGGTCCACGGAGAGAGCCTCTGCAAGTGCACGGTTCAGGATCGTCACTACAGCATCGTACTGCCCGGCAAGGTGACAGAGTAGAACAGCATCATTTGTACGCCCGTTGTCATCGGCCATCCTTGCTGCTTCGTGAGTGATAGTGGCAATCATAGAGTTGTCACCGCCGAGTTTGATCAACGAGGCTCGCTCTTGGATCAGTCCTGGAGTACTCTGCCCATTAGACTTAACATCTCCCAACAAAGTCGCAAATTCTCGCGTCTCGAGGACCAGTTCGCGGAGAGCCTCGTGACAGAGCTCAGCTTGTTGCTTGCCTGCTTCACCAGGTAGGTCAGCATTTAGGCAGATAAGTATGAGATATTCGGCTGCAGCGTCCGCTCTCGCAGCACGGAAATCGCTAGTGTAGTGGCCGACTATCCTGCCAAAGTTGATTTGGGGTAGCTGTCGTGTAGTGTATGTGAGAACCTCTGAACCGGAGGTGTTCCAGTCCGATACCCGCACCAGGCCATAGTAGTCGAGGGCGATTGCGAAGTGGATGGCAGAGACGTAGTTGTGCTGGTAGAGGTAGTTGATCGCTTGTTCAAACATCCCAGCAAGGGTGGCGAGGTAGAAATAGACACCATATCCGCCGGCAGAATCCGTATCAGACATGAAATGGCGTTGACCGATGTCGCTAATAGTCGCTCGCAGCTCTTCCAGCCCAAATATCTCTCCGGCGTTTTCTTCGGCCCGGTTTCCCTCCCTTGCAAGATTGAACTGAAGCCATACCCAGTCGTCCAAGGTTTCCTTCAGCGGATCCAAATTTCGACGAGTCATCTCGCAGCGACCTATAATCTTATAACAAGCCATCCGGTAGGGGTCGTTTGTAGGAGCTATCCGAGCACGCTGAGCGAAAACATGGTTGATCTTTTGTTGTAAATCGGGGCTGAGACGTCGGTCGTCATCGCTAGCGTAATATGCAATGGCGGTCTGGAAGTTTCTATCGTTGTTTTGAAAGAAATTCTTCTTGTCTCGAACATACTGAGCTGCCTCGGTGGTAAGACCAGCCCTCAGAAGGTAGAAAACGATGACCCAGGGATATTCATCGCCCTCGCCGCCGATCTTCTGCAACTGCTCGGTATCGGTACTAAGCTCTTTGAACTCTAGCTTGACCCTGACAAAGCCACGAATGCGACTGAGCGTTGAAGGAACACCTCCAACTCTGGCTTCATGGGCGTGTTTCTTGATAGCAACTTCGACTTCTTCCAAAAACTTGGCTTCCAAGAACTTCCGTGAACCGTCCAAGATCCGCTTCCGAATCTTGAGGGAATTGACCGAGTTCGGTGCTTCCTCCAGATATTGTCGAGTGAAACAGCGCTCTCTAGGCGGGTCGTTTCTAGCAGTTGGTGCATATGGATCCGGCTTTTCTCCTGTGACCGAAATGAGTGCGTTGTAGGCGTTGATGAAGTGGTCTGTGTTTTCGGTGCCAGACTGTTTTTCAACTTCGGAAAATGCATGCAAGATAGAAAACTGGGCTTCGCTCTGTCTCGCTGTATTTAGATCTTTGACCTTGTCCATAAACTTCTCCTGTTTGTCTCGGGTAAATCTATCCTCGGGACCATTCTGACCACCAAGCATGAATTTGTCTGGAGTATCTAGGCCGGTCAATCCCCTCTTGTGGTTCGGGGACAGCACAGAGCCAATGATCGGTGTGCCTGAAGCCCCAAACGAAGCGCCGTTTGTGGACATTCCTTTTGCGCCCATGGAACGACCTTTGCGCGTAGATCTGCCAAACGCGCCACGAGCACCGGTATTACCGAACGTGCTCTGTGATGCAGCCATGTCTTCGCTCTGTTTGCTCAGCCCAAAATGCTCATAGATCTTCTTCCGTTGATTGTCCCATTCGATCTGTACGTTCTCCTCGAGGAACGTGTCAAAGTCCCGCTTAGATTGCTCCAGCCCTTCTTGTATCAAGGCCAAGGTCGATTGCGAGTGGAGATTCGATATATAGCCATCGACATCTGTGTCAACGACGCTGGATGTGGGTCCGGTGGAGCTCAGGCCTGCCTGTGTACTAAACTGGTTCAGGTCGCGAAGGGTGCTACCCATCTTCACACCAGAAGCAGAGAGGAGGTAGTGCCTGGAAGCCGTTTAGCATCATGAAAGCTATATGGGATGCAAATAAACATACGCTGCGCGATCCTGGCCCTGGTCTCCCGAGGGTCCGCCTGTACCAAGATTGCGGACTTTCCGAGCGATGTCGCCCAGGCCCAGCTGTAGGGTAGGCAGCTCATCGAAGCTGGTGAGTCCATTCTCTCTAGCATTGCGCTTGCGGCCTCGTTCAAGCAAGTGGTCGAAATGTGCCGAGCGGGTTCCAGTGGTTGATTGCGTCAATGGGGTGCCCGTCTGTTCCTGATGCGTCCCGGTTCCACCCAACCAGGAGGATTGTCCCCCTACGCCCGTTTGCAATGGATTCGCTGTGGTTGATTGCTGTGGTGCCTTGCTCGCGGTCGTGGAGAACAAGCCGCCCGTCTGGCTTTGCGTTGTCGGGAAGGAGAAGAGGGATCCTGTCGCCTGGGCTGTTGTCTTTGGAGTAGAAGAAGCGCCCAACCCTAATCCCCCCAACGAGCCTAGGCCTGGTGCTTGCGACGTGCCAGAGGTAGCTGTAGGGCCGCCAAACGGATTGGAAGGCGCAGCGGACCCCGTCCCAAACAGAGTCCCGCCTGCAGAAGATGCTGTGCTCGCGGCAGGCGGACCACCACTGGATGCTGTAAAGAAGGACATGGTGGGTTGCGGGTGAGGAAGACGGCGTTGTGGGTTGCGCGAGAAACAGTGGTGAACTTCACATCGCGTACGGCTGGCGTTTGTTTTCTTGCAGGGATCAGCGTTAGCGGCCAAATCAGGCACAGCAGTCACTAATAAAAATGCTCGTGCTCTGGTGAATGAACAGCTGGAGGCTGCGTTGAAGGATGTCAAATCACATAGAGCTCACCAAATTCCCTTTCCGATATGCTTACATTGTCGAACGAGGTTAATCCAAGATTTGTGATTACAAGTTTGCACAAACCTACACGCTGTTGTCACTGGCAAACCTTCCTGGGGTTCCTTGCAATCGCATCTACAATTTCAACAATGTAGCAAACCCTCGGAGGTATAACTGATTAGGGTACACTTATTCTTTTCTCTCTATACACTGACTCGGAGCTCTATTTACATTGTTTCCCCAACACTTACTTCGATACTTCGATCCGACTCCGGTATCTCGGAGACTGTATTATCTCTACACAGAACGATGGGGCACGACGGTTCATGGCTCCCAAATCCATTCTTTCAGCCGGTCGACCACCCAGTCAGACACCAACCAGCCGAGTATTTTGAAGGAGTGGGATGGTTTCAGAATGGGCATAGGCGCCATAGAGTGAAGCCCCACAAACACTTCATTTGGCCGAAAGACGGCCAGAGGGGTAGTACTTTGGGTCGATGGAAAGATATTCTGCAGGGAAAAGGTCCGGATATCCACATTGCCCTCAGCGCTGACAAGATGGACTACATGTGGAATCGACAGAGACGGACAAGGTGGGGAAGGCATACAAACCTCGACGACGGCGGGCCAGACGGAAGCCTCAGATACGAACTGCCCTGGATAGGTCGAAGTGGCACGGATACATGCTACGACTTCAGGACTCGGAAATATGGCAAACCGAATCGTAACATGTGGACAGACGCGCTGTGGCCAGAAGAGCGCAACTGGGCGTATCCTTACGCAATGAAGAATGTCAAAGGAGAATGGGCGCAGTATTCCCCGAATTTTTTTAACCCCTGAGACGTACATGTCCTGGCGGTTTCCAACACTGTAGTGCATGCTGCAGGTTTCTGGGGCTAGGGATGGATTCAATCCAGACAACCTTCGTGGAAAGCTTCCCAGATGGTCTCTTGTGTTTCATTGGCACCCGCAACTTGCTTACTCCGTCTGGCTGTGGGAGTGAGTGCCGCATTGTCTATCAGCTTGGAGCATTTGGCGCAGGAGGATGCTTTTATTGTCTTGTATGCCGCAATCATGTTCTAAGCAGAGTCAGTATCAAAAGCTACACCTAGCTCACATACAAGAGGAAAATCATACCAACAGATACTTCAAATCGTTTGCTTGTGGGCGTGACGCAATGCATCTTGTGATGGATAGAAACGGCTCAACTGTGCCAGAGCACTGCGCATTGAGTTTATGCCGGCCGTTTGTTTCACACTCAATGACGACGTGTATTCGAAGCTCGCGGCTGCCTGCCACGAATTGGAACTAGCCGTGGATAAGCATAAGGCATCGCATTGAAGCGAGTACAAAATCTCACCGTTAGATCCTGATGATCGTCTTTCGCAAGAACCTTGATACTCGGATATGCCTGGTGAAATTCTGCGATATCTCGAGCTATGTCCTCCTTGGTAAGCTGGACGAACTTGTCCTCCAGCTTCTGTACCCCATTACTCCTCCGCTGCGCAGCCTCATTCTCTTTAGCTAGGGCGTTGACCCAGCCATATCGGGGCACTTTCGCACTCGCACTGAGGTTCGGGTTCTTATTTAAGCTCTGCGCCGTATGTTGGAGGATACACTGAAAATCTTGGCTATGCCACTGGGTTCTGAAAGCCTTGATGTCGCGTTGTGACCCAGTGACAGCCTTCTGGAAGGCACAGAATACAGCAGACTTGGGGCCTTGTGAGACAAAGGGATCCACCACGCGGGGGAGATTCAGTCGGAGGTTTGCGAGCTAGTTGTCTGTCAGGCATGTTGTTTTATGGAGCTGATGTAGACTCACTTGGTCTTGAAGTTCTTCGAGACGCGCGAGAGCTGCTTTGCACTGCGCTTCATCCCAGTCTGCATCCGGCTGAGGTACTACAGTGCTGGCTACCATGCTGCGTCAATAGATAAAAGTGTTAACACGCTTGCGTAGGAAGTATAGTATTGAAAAGATAGATGTGCGAGACGTCGGGTTGGTGTTTGTTCCAGCTCGCGTGTGTTGTGAACGGTTGAACGTGAAGTGTGGATCAAATCCTTGTAAGACTGGAACATCTAAATTCAATTCCCCGCGATTTATCAACATTTTGGTATCACGGGCAATCACGTGTCAAGGCTCGCAATGAGGCGCACCTACAACATTGAGCATGGACTTTCGAACGCGGATTTGAGCATGTAGCTACTGAGCTTCTTATTCGAGCTCGTAGAATTAGATAATAAGATTAGAAGACATAGCCCGACTCCAAAAAGAATGAGCATGTGAAATATTTCAATTGATATATCTATCCACCAAACGTAGATGGGCATGATAGGATATCAACCACCCAAAACTCCTAGGCTCTTCTGCGACCAGACACCGAACAAGATCCCGTCTTGATAGCGCAAAGGTGATCTTAAGTCAGTTGGCGATTAGTCTGCTGCCCAAACCCAAACGCCATTACGCCTACAAAGATGGTCCGTGCCCAAGGTATCAAACTAGTTGCGCAAAGCACGAAGTCTCTCGGTCAGCCCTTCCTCTTCCTGTTCCGTAGGTCCCACCTTGGTCTTTGCGGGTGTTGCTGCCTGGAGATCCTCCTGCAGCTCTACGCCCGCCTTGTCCGCCATCTGGCTCATCAAGCGATCAACGTCATCTTGCGGTGTGCCAACAGCCGTTGCGGAAGATGTTGCGGTTTCGTAGTACTCCGTGGCGACATCCAGATTCGCAAATTGATCCTCGAATTTGTCCATAACGGCCGATATCTGTTATATAGCTATGAGCTTCTATTGTTGTAATGTGCATGTTTACTGTCATACCCTGTCCAAGTTCATCGAGTTCATAGCTTGATCCATGCCGCGGACCACGTTTGCCATGCTGCCGGTGACTTGCCGCATCGTGACTGCTGTCTGTACTCTGCTACTGACGGCATCGATTCGGGAGGCGAGTCGTAGGAGGTTGAGCTTCTCATTTTGCTTGCGGATGGCGTTCTGGGCGTATATGCGGGCGATATCATTGTGACCAGCCTTCATCGCCTGGTTGTATGATGCGTTAGCTTCGGATTCTGCGACCCATCTGTATTCGACAAGAACTCACCTTCTCCAGTTTTGCCTTCTCGGCAGTCTCATCTTTCCCAGCTTTGGCGGCCTGTCTGTTCAGCTGCTTTGTGGTGAACTGCGGAACGTTAGCGCGGATATACGGGTTATCGGAGGTGGGGAGTGGACCTTGAGGTTGAAGAGGGCTTTCTCGAGGCCTGACATACTGGAAACGGGATCAAGAGAGGGGATGTACGGGGAGCAGTATAGGTGGTTGCGCTGTTGGGCGTCGAGTAGCGTATAGGCGGTAGGATGCGCGGCTGAGTTTCCCAAAGGTGAGGCGTGAAGTGACTGGTGGGGTTTGGCGCTAGCCCACGTCATTGGCAGGGTCTAATAATTCAAAACGTGGGACAACACTCACTCAACATATATTCCCGAATGCAGTCAAGTAGTGAATGCTATTAATTAATCTACATTAATCACTGCTTTGGGCGGTGCACATTCTGTTTGCCATGAATGCCATAGCACAACACCATGTTGCTTTTAAGCAAGCCTGTCTGGCCGCCTATCAGGTTTTCAGAAACAGAGATTCAGGCAACCTAACATGGGCATGATTTCAAAGTGAATACTTGGGTATTTAAATTTTGTATAGCTTGGGGTATCACTGTGTATTTTATCGATAAAAATACGTTGGTTGCAAATGTTTTCCTCTCCCATACGCGAGGAAATGATGTTTGACACCAACAACCTTGTTTATATGGCATCATCCGTCTTCTGTAGATGGCATGCCCATCCGAGTCAATGCTAAACACCTTGCTCATGCCGTGTAACCAACGCCGGTAACTCCGCAAAAGAAGACGATTTATCCCGTTTAGACTAGAAGTAATTACTGCGGGCCAGCATTAAACTTGTCGGTGGCAGAGCGGAACAGCTCTTCTTGCGCGCGGATGAGCTCTTCCTCGGTCATGCCGCTCTGCTCGATCTTTGTCTGCTTCTTTTCTCGGTTCTGCAGCACGTTAGCTACGAACTTTCCATTGCGGTAACATTATCAACAAACCGCTTGCGTTTTCTTGTAATCGGCTGCTACCTCAAGGATGGCGGGGACATATTCGCCGAAGTCGAGATCTTCAAGTGCAGTCTTGACATGCTCGCATGCGATTGTCTTCTTCGCGTCCTTCTCGGCGATCTCGTTGGCCTCGGAGGAAATGAGTGTAATGAATTCGACACAGCATTCAATAAGTAGGTCGCGCGTATCCTTTGCGAAGGTCATGCCAGGGTCTGCGTGCAGGATCTCGGTGACGATCTTTTGGACAGTTGCTGCGACACGATCAGTTGGTGCCTTGTAAAGAGAAGAGCGGTAGGAATCTGAATACCCTTTGGCAGCGACAGATCGTCGTTACCGCCAAACTCGCGATCAGACATGGTGGGTAGTGTGCGGGGTGTTGTGCGCCGGTGGTGGGTGTGATAGCTTTGAAGCTGGAGAAGCACTTGAAAGGTATTATGGCTCTTGGCTTTGGGCCAGAAGAGCTCTAGCGCGGCTATTTATCTCACATGGGTCCGCGGGCAACATGGACAGCATGGAAGCATGGACAGCATGGACAGCATGGACAACTTACTGTACATACATACATACATGACAGTAGACGCTTGCACACTCGTCTCAAGACTCAAGGTGAATGACTCTAGCTTTCATTCCACGATGTTCACTCACACCTTGTACACACATGCAGCCAGACAGCTTTCACGTGTGCAGTGCTGTCTGTGACATGCATATGGGAGGGAGAGAGTATGACGTACTTTGTGCAATCTGATTGCAATGGTGGGTGGCATGCAATCGACATGTCTACCTGAACTTTGAAGCTACATATTGGCTTCGCCCTTGCATGGATTCCCGGGATTTGGGTTCCGTTGCCTATAGCTATATTGTATGTCTCCCAAGGTTGCAATAATTATTAATATAGCGATGGATTCCTAATGCGGCATCCCATACCATGTCATCTAATCGTCACTCAGTCACAAAGACTACCCTGCAGATACATATGACTGGAGCCCGGGCAAGATGTACAGGACCACACAAGATTGATGACAATAGCGATTGCAGCAGATGCAAACGCAGATCTCCGAGACAGACGTGAGAAGTTGCCACACCCGCCACTCCACTCCCAGTACTCCCCGGTGCTCGCAGCCATCAACACTAATTACTACAAAGTACGTCGTAGATATGGAGGAACAAGGACAACGACGTCAGTGGGAAGCCTTGGCGGGAACGTTGATGAAGGTCCGGCGTCGACTGGTTGCTACACAGAACAGACTCCATCCAGGGCTGATGACAAGAGGCGGTGAATGCCCAGAGATAGAGAGACATGCGGGCTTGTTGCAGTTGCTGAGGTCGAGTGTTTCAGCGGACTCACCGATGACGGTCAATCAATCAAAATGCCGCTGCCTCGATGCGCATTGCTTTTCGAGCAACCGCCGCATGCCCTTGCCAGACCTTTTTCCAATGTTCCTGGTCGTGTTCATGGTCGTGTTCCTGGTCGTGTTCCTGGTCGTGTTCCTGGTCGTTGTTGTGAAGCTGCCTCCCCAGATACCCTTTTGTACAAGGATAGCAGGAGATAGGTTATGTGTGTATCTTCTGAGTTGCTGTGTGTAGTGCTCCCATACTTGAATAGCTCGCCTGCTCACCTGCCTGCTCTCCATTTGCACATGCGCTTCCCTATTTCCCTACTACATACACAGTACAGTCTCGGTCTCACAGTCTCATTAGTCTCAGTCTCAGTTCTCAGTCTCTGTCTCTGTTTCTGTCTCTGCCTCTCCACCCCAAATATTACCCATTAACCTCCTCGAGCGCCCTGCATTCCGCGCCTCTCACCGCTAGAGCTGTGTCTTAATAAAGCCTCGGGCTGCCTGCCTGCCTCTATCCAGCAGGGCCGAAGAAGCAGAGTTTTCTCATTTCAGTGCAGACCCGGGTTGTTTCGGGCTCGCGCCAGGCCGCTGGCCTTGTTTAATTAGAAGACATGACGCCGCCGCCGCCAGGGCGCAACGACAAGCCCAAGCTGCGCAGCCAGCACTCATCCTCGTATCCTCCGTCGTCGTCGTTGTCGAATCTAAGCAGCTTCACCCTCGCAACTATTATTCAAAGTCCACCGCCCGCCCAGCGCACGCGCGCCGCCGATGCTCGTCCAGAACGTCCCGGACTAACAGCCCGCGTCTCTGAGTTCCCGGCCTCACGACCGCGCCCTCCCCACGTCTCGTCCAAGTCGTCGAGCGCGATCCCGACCCTGTCTACCGTCAATTCGCAGCACACCATACAGCGCCTATTGCCCACCCACTGGCTCCCGACCGCAGCCATGTCGACCACCGGCGCCAGCTCAACCACAGCAGCGGACCTGCTACGCCAGGCCATGATGCAGAGGTAAGCCCAAAATTTGTTGCCTCGTGCGAGGTGGAGCCCGGATGGGGGAGTCAGTCATGGGCGGCGAGCAAGCAGCCAGTGACAGTGCCGGGGTTGCCCATCGATCGCTTATTTAGCAGTCTGAAGCCGTGACCTTTTGCCTGCGGTACGGCGGCCGGCACAAGTTATTGTTACGCTGTTTTACTGGAATAGCCACCT
Source organism: Pleomassaria siparia CBS 279.74 (assembly GCA_010093715.1). NCBI lineage: Eukaryota > Fungi > Ascomycota > Dothideomycetes > Pleosporales > Pleomassariaceae > Pleomassaria > Pleomassaria siparia. The sequence continues at coordinate 1,159,592 of MU005766.1, read as the reverse complement.
GCTGCTGCTGCTGCTGCTTGCTGCTGCGGCTGCTGCTATTACTGCTGCTCGCTCGCTCGCTCGCTCGCCCAACGCTCGCCCAACTCTCGCTCAACCCACACTCAACTCGCACACTCCCGCTCTTCACCCTCGCTCTTCGCCCCCCCACCGTCTCACCCACACCTACACCCACACCTACCCCCACACCCTCACCCTCATATCCTCTCGCCGCTACCGCTGCCGCTGCCCGCCGCCATCATGGCCGCTGTTAATGCGTTTCTGACGCCCCACAGAGCAAACGACGACGAAAATCACGATCAAATTGGCTCCAACAGCTCCACGCCGCCCGGTGCTGCCACGCCACGACCCGATCCCACCGATAAACGACTGCCGGGTATTCTTCACAGTTACTTTGGCCAGGTTCGTGACTCTCTGATCTCCCGTCGAGCGTCTTCTGTTACGAACAACCCCTCCCCCACACATGCATCTTCCTCTGCACCACACGACCAAGCCGCTGCACAAAAAGAGAACGAGTCCGAGTCCACCTGTCTGCGCTCCAACACGCTGCCCAGCCCCACACCCAGTGCATCGTCCGTCTCGCGACGTCCCTCAACCTCAAAGTTGATTGGAGAAGCCGAGAAGCTAACTCAAGGCGAATTTGCGCCGCCGCGAAATCAGGCCACTCCTCCACAAACTCCCAGAACCCGTTCCCAGGAGTCGAAGCCACTGCCATCGAACCTGTCACAAAGCTCACTCGCCTCGAGTGTCAAGACAACACCGAAATCGAAAGAGTCAAAGGAGAGCAAGGCACCAGCCGTCGGGCCTCCAAAGGGCAAGCTTTCCCTCTCCATTTCCGAGGGTCGAGGTCTCCGCCCGAGCGTGGACCCTTACGTAGTATGTCAATTCCAGTGGGCAGAGTACATCTCCGAGGGCCCGAGGAATGACGCACCCACACACAAGGGCGTCGATGGCCTCAACCGGAAACAAAACGGACTGGCTATCAGGCGGACGGACAGCGATATGGGCAAGCCTCTGGCCATACCAATGCGGAGTAGGCAGAGCAGCAACAGCGGCACAAGCTCAGACCCCAGGGAAAATGGTGCTTCCAAAGAAACCGCCAACCCCAAATGGGAGCACGACGCAATCTTGTAGGGAGCACCCTCTTCCTGAAATTGCCCCCCAATGCTAACGTCAATCTAGCGACGTGGTGGGAGACCATTCCGAGATCGACATATCCGTATACGACCGCTCAAACAGTGAAGCTTTCCTCGGCCATGTCCGCTTCTGCCCCAACCTCGTTGAGTATGAAGATCCGTACGATGCATGGTTTACCTTGGAGCCGCGAGATGACGAGGACTACGTGACTGGAGCAATTCACCTAAAAATTAATTTCCACAAGATTGACAAGAAGCATTTTGGCCCCGAGGACTTCGAAATTTTGAAACTCATTGGAAAGGGTACTTTTGGCCAAGTCTTCCAGGTGCGCAAACGGGACACTCGCCGGATTTACGCCATGAAGGTGCTTTCGAAGAAGGTCATTGTCCAGAAAAAAGAGGTTGCACACACCCTTGGGGAGCGAAACATTCTGGTGCGGACAGCCATGGCCGACTCGCCATTCATTGTTGGCTTGAAGTTCTCGTTCCAGACACCAACGGATCTCTACTTGGTCACAGATTACATGTCCGGCGGAGAACTTTTCTGGCATTTGCAGAAAGAAGGCCGATTCCACGAAGTCCGTGCAAAATTCTACATTGCCGAGCTTATCCTCGCACTGCAGCATCTGCATGAACACAACATCGTATATCGCGATTTGAAACCGGAGAACATTCTACTGGACGCCAAAGGTCATATTGCCTTGTGTGATTTTGGGCTCTCGAAGGCGAATCTCACCGAGAACGCGACGACCAATACCTTCTGTGGCACAACCGAATACCTGGCCCCTGAAGTTCTCCTTGATGAGCATGGCTACACCAAAATGGTCGACTTTTGGTCTCTTGGAGTGTTGGTGTTCGAGATGTGCTGCGGCTGGAGTCCATTCTACGCCGAGGATACTCAGCAAATGTACAAAAATATTGCCTTCGGAAAAGTCCGTTTTCCCCGCGACGCCCTCAGCACCGAAGGCCGAAATTTCGTCAAGGGCCTCCTCAATCGAAACCCGAAGCACAGACTTGGTGCAACCCGAGATGCTGAAGAACTCAAGGCGCATCCATTCTTCGCAGATATCGACTGGGACGCTCTGACGAAGAAGAATGTTGTACCTCCGTTCAAACCAAAGTTGAAGGGAGAATTAGATGTTTCTAATTTCGATCCCGAATTCACAAATGCCCTCAACGGGAATGGCTCCTTGAACGCACGTGCGGCTGCTCTTGCTTCGGGTATCAACACGGCATCGACTCCGCTCTCGCCCACCATGCAAGCCAACTTTGCTGGTTTCACCTTTGTCGACGAGAGCACCCTCGAGCACCAATACGCACACCGAGAGAACAACGATCTTGACCGCATGGACGAGGACGACAAAGAAGACTGGGAGAAACCGGCCGGACGCGGAAATCGTATGAGCGGAGTCGTACCCAGCCATGATCAAGATATATTCAATCATGACAACTTCGACGTCTGATGAACGTACTTACCGCCCAACGTTTTCTTTTCTTTCTTTGCCAAGCTCTACTTGCATCTGCGTATCTTCGAGTATTTTCGGCTGAGAAAAATCATTCCACCTTTTCATTGTTTTGAGCATTACCGAGGTATTCGATTCACTGGAGTGTGCCACCATCGCGGGCACCATGAGGGCGCTCACTTCGAGTCTATTTTCTGGATACCCTGAGCCTTTTCAGCTGTGAAAAAAGGCTCCAAATTGTGACAAAGCCCTTTCTGCTGATTTTATTTCTACGATAACGAGATTTCTACTGCCAAGCCTCAGTCGCTGTGGGCATATATGGAAGATTTTTGAGGACCATCTATTGGGTTGCGTTCGGAATATTGCATTCGCAACACACTCCTTTCCGGATCTCGACATTTTTCCGCTAGCGGTCCTCCCTTCATGGGAAGATCTGGAGTTATTGTGGTAACCGTAAATGCATTGCGCGGAATGGGCGCATCTCGGGTTCTGGGTTTATGGGGGGGTTTTTTCCCGTGCATTGCGCGCGTTTTGAGCATATCGATTTACGCACGTTCCGTCGTACTATCCCCAAGGGGAACTAATGAAGCTGGCTGGTGCCTGTACATATCAAATGAAGCATGATTCCTCATAATGGATCTCTGAGACCTTGAACTTCTGCGTGCTTGCTGTCACAACCACAAATGTATATATTGCTGATGTTAATTAACACTGTTCTCATGCTGCCATGGTTGGTAGTAAGTACCATACGCGCCACCTTGAGGGGTCACAGTCGAATTTGAATCCTGTTATCCACGTCCGCCGACTTCGGCATGGAAATATCGTTGCCACGATCACATTAACCCCGCTATCACGGTTTGGGCATAGGTTGCCTTGACGATGCATGGACGAATCGACCTCGGCAAACATCGTAGAGCTCCGCTCACAGCTCAAGAGCTTTGCAAATCTCACTGCCGTCCCGCATCCGTATAACTCTGTCCACAGAAGATATTATAGAAGATTCGACGTATTACTACGCTTTTCCTACCTGAATTGTCAAAATGAGTGGTCCAGGTGTCGGTTTCGAGTATCCCTCATTCCCAGTTTCTTGGCTGAAGCGTGATCTTTTACTCTTTGCTGCAAGCATTGGTGCGACTTCAGAAGAGCTGCACTTTCTCTACGTCAGTAGCCACACTCATGGCTTCGTCATAGCCATTCCATTTCACGCTGACCCCATTGTAGGAGCTTCATCCCAACTTCGCGGCATTCCCAACCTACCCGATCATCCTTCCCTTCAAGCACACCGACCAGGAAGTCATCGACTTCTACGCTCGCTCGAACAGCACTCCCATTGAAGGTGTCCCGAAGTTCGATACCAAACATGTGCTCGACGGTGAGCGCAAACTCGAGTTCTTCAAGCCACTGCCGGTGTCCTCCGAGGGCAGAAGGTTTGAGGTGAGGAGCAAAGTCCTTGGCGTGTACGACAAGGGCAAGCCCGGAACCGTCGTCGAGACAGAGCAGACGCTGGTAGATAAAGACTCTGGTGAGGTGTATTCCAGGGCTGTTGGTAGTGGCTTCTATGTCGGACAGGGTAACTGGGGTGGGCCTAAGGGTGAGTTCTCTGCATCAGGTGCTGTGAGGAGCTTCTTACTGATGATACTGCAGGGCCCAAGACGGTCAACTTTCCTCCTCCAAATCGCGCACCAGATGCCACACGCACCACCCAAACGAACCTCCAGACGGCACTTCTCTATCGCCTCAATGGAGACTACAACCCTCTCCATGCGACGCCCGAGCCGGGCGTCAAAATGGGCTTTGGCGGCTCCATTATTCATGGCCTCTACTCATGGAACACTTCGGCCCACGCTGTCCTCGAAGCATTTGGCAACTCCGACCCCGCCAATATCAAAGAGTTCCAGGCTCGGTTTGCGGCTCCGGTGAAGCCTGGCGACAAGACGGTCATCGAGATGTGGAAGACGGGCGAGAAGGATAAGGATGGATTTAGCGAGGTGAGGTTTGTGGTCAAGGTGGATGGAAAACCGGTCTTGACAAATGGACGCGCATTGGTGAAGACTTTGGGGGAGACGAAGAGTAAGTTATAGACGTTTGAGTTTTTTGGGGGGGTTCAGTGGCCCAGTGAGGCGTAGGCATCTCGGCTCGTATCAACGAACCTAAATGTACTTAGTAAATAATTATGGTTAAGTTCCATTTGATCGGATCTGATAAGATTCTATCACGTGCTGACATGTATCTACAAAGTATGTGCTGTTGACCATGGTGGCCGCGAATCACCCAAGACTATGTATAGAATCATCCGCGCAGCACTTCAGACTCCTTGTTCCTCGGATACGCGGCAATTGTTACAGCGTCTTGTAGTGGGCCATAGACTTGACGTTCAGCCATAATTAGTTTCATCCTAATATACTTATGAAACCGTAAGGGATGGATCCGCTTAAGGTATATTATTACATACATATTGCCGATGCTGTCAACGTCGCCCGCCCTAAGACTTCTTCTTCCTAACACACGATGCAGTAATTAGCAGTATTGGCCTCATTTACGCGCACGGCCTGCAGCCATGACGCCTTCTATCCTACCTCGAACATTACCTGGCCTGCTATGGCTACACATTTACCTCTTCGCGACCCTCGTCTCCGCATACAAGCCGCTTTCTGACAGCTTCTTGCGCGCAATCCCCCCCGCTGGACCAGAGGACTTCGACATCAAGACAGGCAAACTCCTAGCGCCTATCCTCATTCCACGCGTCCCCGGCACACCGGGTCAAACGACAACGCAACGCCATTTCGTCGACTTCTTCACCCGCGAACTGCCCAAATGGACTATCGAATGGCAGAACTCAACGGGAACAACTCCCGTGAACGGGATGGCCCCAATCCCCGTCGAGAACCTCATAATCAAGCGTGAGCCCCCGTGGGTGAAACCAGGAGAGGCCAACTTGTTGACCCTGGTGGCGCATTACGATAGTAAATCAAAGTACGACTCTCGAAAGCAAATCATGGAGGGGTTTATTGGAGCGACGGACAGCGCGGCGCCTTGCGCCATGTTGATGCATACCGCGAGAAGCATCGATAAATATATCACGCAGATGCACGATGAGATGGCGGAATTGCAAGAGGGAGGGACCGTGGAGATGGATATGGGTGTTCAGATCCTACTACTGGATGGGGAAGAGGCCTTTGTGGACTGGACGAGTACGGACTCGACATATGGATCAAGGCGAGTGTTCCGCAGTCCTTGAATTTAAGTTTCTTCTTTACTGACTTGTGCAACAGATCTCTGGCTGAAACCTGGGAGTCATCCTACAACCCACCCTCGTCGAAATTCTACAAATACCGCACTCCCCTCAGCCAGATATCTGTTTTTATGCTCCTCGATCTCCTCGGTGCCGCTTCACCCCGAGTCCCCTCATACTTCCCCACAACACATTGGGCATACAAGAACCTCGCTACTATCGAGTCCCGCCTCCGGGGCCTCAATCTTCTCGAGTCCACTCCCAAAGAACCTTTCTTACCGGATCTCGACGGGGCAATGGGTAAATATAGTGGCATTTCAGACGACCATCTACCATTCATAGGCAGGGGTGTGCCGATTCTACATGTTATACCAAGCCCTTTTCCCGACCAGTGGCATCAAATGACGGATGATGGCGAGCATTTGGATATGCCGTCTGTCAAGGATTGGAGTAAGATTGTTACGGCATTTGCGTTGGAGTGGCTGGATATGATGGAGGTTTGGACAGAGCCAGGACAGAGAAAGATGTCGTAAGCTGGCAACGGACACTAGAGCCTGATAATAGACGTCTAGTTTCGCATCACCGTGTTCCAGTCGCGCATGTAAGGACCACCAGAACATGCAGCATTCATTACGGGTCCAAGAGATCCGAGTTGCTGATCCGCGCGATGAATAAGGGGGCAGTCGATGTACCCAGTGAAAGGATATCGATCAGGCAGAACCAGAGCGCACCTTTCAACATAGCGTGGTATACGGATGAAGAAGCCATCGGCAGAGTTTAGATATAGAGTAGGGTAAATGGTCTACCTTGGCAATCGCATACACCAATGCAGTCCTTTTTCCAACATCTTGCTTACTATTATATTCTGTGAGTTTTATAGTAAGCAGATGCCAGAGTGAGAGATAGAGAGCTCTATGTGTATATGTATGTGACCAGCTGGCCCAGCAGTAGTGATCACATTACGTAGACAAAGTGCATAGGCAGAGAGACGGTGGCCGGAAGTATTCTTTGATTACGAAAACAGAGATGACGTCTGGGGCGAAGAAACAAGTACGCGAAGGAATCGTATGTTCTCTCTCTCTCTCTATATATATAAACATCTCCGTGAAACTCCAGCAATCAAGATATAAACACAAGACTACATACAGACACCCTTTTCTTTTTTTACAAAAAAACCCCCCCAGAATCCCCCCACCCCTACGTTATCTGCTAGATGTTTTTTTTTCAACGGCGTTAATAGATATTCCGCTTTGACAGAGTGGCTGGCTACTACATGTGGAGACAGAGAACAACAGACTTTGATATTTTTTTTACCTCTGCCCCCATTCTTCGATGGAAATACAAGCTGTTGCAACAATAATTACTAAATGCAAACTCGAACCTGAACAAGCTCAATGGGCCGTATTACGTACCGTACCGTACCGCTGGACTACGCTACGATATTAAGACTCGAGTATTCATCTACCGCACGGCCAGCACCAAAGACACCACCAACATACCTCTGTATCCGTTGGGGGGCGGGGAAGAGAGAAAGAAAAAAAGAAAAAAAGATATCTGGGCTCGGGGGGTAACGACTCGGACAACTACTTGGACAACGACACATTACCACACCAGACACCGAGACAGTAGATAGAAATCTTCGAGGGTCAGTTCCTGCTCTATCTATCTATCTATCTATTTATCGACATCATCATGTCCGCTCGAGTTAGATCAAACCGAAGCTCTTGCGTGCATACATGTATACTCCCTGACGGAATGCACAAGAGAGAAGAAAAAAGATGGAAAAAGAAAAGGAAAGAAAAAAAAAGATAAAAGACACTCTAAACACCTTCCCGAAGGGGGGGGGGGGGGGGGGGGGGGGGGGGGGGGGGGGGGGGAGGGCCCAGGAAAGCCAATCAACCATGCAACGCAACCCAACGTAACCACGTCGTCTCATTCATTCATTCATTCATTCATTGATCGCACTCGCACTCGCACTCGCACTCCCATGATCCATGATATGACGATATATCAAGAAGAGCCTCTTTTAGGTTCCGGAGGAGTCGTCTATGTAGATGGACGACGTAGGTAGGTAGGTAGGTAGTACAAAACCGGGGCACATTCTCGAACCATGATCGTCGTGTTCGGATAATTATCGAAAACTCGGTTCCTTCTCTTAAACGAGAGAGAGAGAGAGAGAGAGAGAGAGAGAGAGAGAAAGAGAGTACCTATTTATAACTTGCCAACCAGCCAGCCAACCAGCCAGCCTACCTACCTACCTACCTACCTACCTACCTGCCTATTATGTACCTAATGCATATATGTATCACGCGCACATGGGGCTTCCACCCCGTTCGTGGGAAATACCCCCCGGTCGTTCTTTGCTTTGCTTGGCAAATGGTACAACGTACAACGTAAGTACTACATACCTACATACATACATACATACATACATACATACATTAGAGTATTTGTTTGCCTGTATTCTGTCCTGTTCTATCCAGAGCGCAGGGGGGAATACTGTATACTAATCTATCCATACATTTCATCATGCCCTGCCCAGCCCACCATGCCCCCACTCCCCCCCCCCCCCCCCCCCCCCCCCATTTTGGGAATTTTGGAAACCCAATTTTTCTCCCAAGAAATATCATCATTGGTAATATCTATTTTATTTATCCCAGCATTGTTAGATTGATGAAAAGAGAGATTCCATGCCCATGCATACATATGCCATACATATGTAGATGCACATCCGTTGGGCTAACTACATATATGTTAACTGACTGTCTCGTGTATATTAAATCGAACATGGGGATCTATTTATTTATTTATTTATTCATCTATTATTGGTAAGGCGACATGACCTGACATTGGTGTACCATACAGTTTACGTATAAAAGCATCAGTAGTCCCCACCTGATGGACTTTGAATATCATCCTCAACGTCGTTGTTATTGTTATTTATCTATCCTTTTGGGGGGGGGTTTTCAGACATTCATTCGTTTTCAAAACATGAGAGTTTCCGTTGCCATGAGTCTTGTTGTGGCAGCGTTGAGTAGGAATGCGCTCGCTCATGGTGGTGTGACTGCGTACACGATTGATGGCACGATTTATCCTGGGTAAATTCTTGATTTTTTTTTTCTTTCACCCTTCCCCCTCTCGCCTCGCTTTGCCTGTATCTTTGCACCTTTGTACTCTTTTTCCTCTCTCCCTCTCTCTCCCTTTGTATACATATCCCACCCTGGAGCTTCGCGTTCAAAGGAAACAAGGAGCCACTCGCTGACGAGAACACAAGATACGAATGGGCCGAACCAGCCGAAGGGCAAAAAGACTTGATCCAACGTAGCTGGCACGCCTACCCGCACGAAAACGCACTATCCAGCAACATTACATGCAACTACAAGGGCGCCACGGTCTCAGGCGCCTTCCACGCACCCGTGCAAGCCGGGGCCACCATCAGCACCACCTGGTCCCACGATGGCTTCGGCTGGGTCCACACCATCGGCCCACTCACGGCGTACCTGGCGTCTTGCGGGGACGACTGTACATCCATCGTCGACATTGCCAATCTCGAGTGGTTCAAGATTGCCGAGGAGGGGTTGCGGGAGGGGTATGCGGTCGGGAATGAAGATGGGTGGTTCCAGAACGATCTCTGGGAGAACAGGAGGACGGACCATTGGGATGTCGTGGTGCCTGTCGGCTTGAAGCCGGGACGGTACATGGTTCGGCACGAGATTATCAATCTGCAGCTATCGCCCGTGCAATTCTATCCAAACTGTGCGCAGTTGGAGGTCTCGGGCTCGGGATCCAGTGTTCCCAGCGAGGAATATCTGGTCAAATTTCCTGGGGCTTATTCAATGAGCGGTAGGTAGACCGGGTTTTTTTTCGCAAGTGACATTTTCACCTAGATCCGAGGGCTCATGTGTGGAACAACTCATGGAAGCTGACTCCATAAACAGATCCAGGGATTGCCATTTCTGGCAAGGTTAGTGGGGACAATGTTACAATGGTCAGTCAACCCTCGAGGCAGTTTTCCTTTTCCTTTCCCTCTCTCTCTTGAAAAACATGTCTAGTAGCTAACTGAACGTGAAGAATTATACGATACCTGGGCCCAAGCTTTGGACTGGGTGACATGGTCCAGCGACTCTGAAACGATATTGGTACATGGAAAAATGAATTGTTACGCTCATTTGGTTGACGAATTGATGTTGGGGCATGGCTCTATGGACGCAATGTGTTTTGTGAATAAAATGGTCGACGGAAGACGAAAAACAGCTGCTTTCTCATGGAGCGACCCAGGTTCATGTTGCTAAGTGTGCACTATTGCTATTATTAATTACGCTAATGAATCTTCTCTGCGCTGTCCAACTTACATAACGAGTGAGGGGATATGTACAGTAGTAACGCCGCCCATCATCCATTTATGACATTTACCTCTTATTGGTAACAACACGTCATGACAGTATATTTGCCTGATCTCGAAGTGTTACCAGTGTGGATTGCTCTCCTGTATGTACCCCAACCATCTCTATATTGAAGCTCTGAACGCCAGCAGGGTTGCTTTCGAAAGAATAAATGGCAATATCATGCCTTTGATACAAACTGCCCCCTTTGCCTCTAAAACGCCCGTGTCAATGTTGGATATGTATGCTACGTTAAGACATGTAATGCGCCAATGTCCGTGAAACGTCTCGCATTGGGGGGTAAAGACTGGTCGCGCATCGCGCATGTAGAATCTTGGCGCAATCTTCACTGCGAAGCCGATAGTGATGTTGCCATGTAGCTTATACGGTCTCAGCATCGCTCAGTAGAGCAGCCATCTCGTCACTTTCCGTCTCGTCATCCGAGTCCTCCACCATGACGCGAAGCACGCTTGGAGCTGGTTGTTCCCTGAAGTGCGCCGCAGTGTGGATGGTCGTTTGATTGATAGTCGCCGCACGTTTGAGAAATGGAATCTGGAGTACGCCAACCATAGCTACAAAACAAGAAGCCCACCACGCGAGGGGTGTGAAGCGGATTTCGATGGAAAGACCGTAGAGCAACCCAGCAATCGGAGATGCAATCGTTCGACACGCAGCACCAGTGCTAGCAGCTAGACCGTTGATCTTCCCTAAGTGGCTTGGCGAGGGTGCAGCTTCTTTGATCATAATGAGAAGGAGAGGGTATGCCAAGATAGAGAAGACATTCCGGATGGCAAGGCATGTGTAGATGGCGGGATAGAGCAAATTAAGCGGAAGTAGAGAGAGGTAGGGGACACTAGAGACCCAAGAGGGCCAAAGTCAGCGCATTCCTTCAACAGGCAGACGGGCACTATGGAAAAGGGAGCATTGGTTCAGATGGTGCAAGGGACGAGCCTAACATGCATTGTGAGCCCAATACTCACATGAAGTAAGAGATGGGATGACCAATAGTCACACAAATCAGAAGTCGCCAGATGCCGAGCCAGGAAGCAAGGACTGGAAACAGAAATCCTTGAATGAACAGCTGAATGACTCCGTTAACAGACATGATGATGCCAACATCCTGGGTCGTAAGACCGAGGCCTCCAGCGAAATTCGGAGCCGAAGAAACTGCGAAGGAAGATACGTCGTTGACACGTTTGTCTTGAAGAAAGATGGGTAGGAGGTGATCGTACGTCATTGCGTGGTAGGTAAAAATACCAAGAGCGGCAACGAACATGACGACCGGCTTCGTGAAGACCTTCTCATTTGAGGGAGAAGTCTCTGCCCACTCGCCATTGGGCTTGAGATGCCAAACCTCCTCCCGCTGGACGTCAACAGCATCGAATGTTCCGTAGGACTCGGTAGTCAAGTTTGCCGCCGCGTTGGCTGTAGCGCCTTGGGTAGGCAAGAGAGGAGTTTCGGCGGTTGAAGCATCGAGATCCTCTTGCGTACTCCACGGCTGCTTGTCTGGATGGGTCTCTTCGAGAAGAAAGTAGCCTGCAATGATGGCAAGAACAAGCAGAGATGCGCAAATGAGGTTAGGGAGGAGGTAAGGTAAGCGGGCAAAAAGACCCGAAGAGGGGAAGAAAGAGGGGAAGTTCTTCGCGGGAGCTGCAAAATAGCCACCTATGGATGGTCCGATGATGCATCCGACGCTCCAAACGAAAGGCATAACAGAATACGCACGGGCTGTTCCGAGTTAGTATAGAAGGGTGAGGGCGGTTTCGAACAGCAATGACGTCACTCACGTTCGTGCTCGGGGTTCTTGACGAGTTCTGTGACCATTGTCTGTATCTACAGGTAAATAGAATTTAGTACAATGTCTCTTGGTGAAGGGAATGCTCCATCTCAACTTACAACGCCGATGTTCCCGTTTAGTATACCGCCAACAAATCGGCCGGCAAGGGCAATCCAGAAGTTTTGCGAAAAGCCCACGATAAGGAGAGAGGAAATGGTCCCCATACATCCCATGAGCAGGACTGGCTTGCGCCCTACTCGATCAGAAAGGCTGCCCCAGAACATGCCCGTACATGCTTCGGCGAAGGAGAAAGCAGAGATGAGGATGCCCGCGAAGAAGGGCGCACGCGTCTTGGGGACATGGTAGTGCTCGACAAGCTTGACGGCGTATGGGAATATAGACGTTAGAGCGATTGGCTCTGCGACTCGAACGAGTGCTGCGTTACGCGTGAGCTGTTTGCTCCAAGGACGTGGTCATGGAACGGGAATTGCTGTAGTTTACTCACCGAGGAGGAATAGCTGCGCAGTCGGGAATTTGGAGGGGTCGCGAGGGCTGGTTCTTGGTTTGGTGAGAAACATATCGTGAGAACTGATTATGATCTTACGGTTGAGCCAACACGCGACAGTAGGGCTCGTCGAATCGAGGAGGCTGCTATGTAAGTAAAGCCGATGTCTGCGTTTGGCCTGAACGTGACTCCAAGCATAGGGCAATTGTGCCGAATGCAGCTAAAGAAGAAGATTGCGTGGTATAGCGTGTGGTGTCAGAATGATGGTGTGTGTGTGTATGTGTGTATGTGTGTGTGTGTGTGTGTGTGTGTGTGTGGAAAGTCGAAAAAGGAAAAAGGAAAGATAAAGCGAAAGGTTTATTGTTATCAGGAGCAGAAACCGAGCAAGTTTGGTCGGCTAAGACTGGTCCGTGTTTTCGGAGATGTCGGGGTATCCCTTGGCGAAGATCCCCACATTTTATTGTTCGTTGTCTACATTGCACACATGATATGTATATACAACGTGGACAAGACTAGTCATGCCTTTCAATGTTGCGTTGCAATTGAAGTTTTACAGTTGCAAGATGTAATGATATGTGATTGACATGGGGACGTCAGGATAGTATGCTTAGCCTCATGCACTTTTGCTACTAGCTGATAAGCGATGTTATTTAATTGGCTGGTGCAACTAGCAACAGGAGCTTCCTCGGACCTCCTTCCATCGCACTTTCAGCACTCAGAGACCTGCCATAGCATCATCGTCATCGTCATCGTCATCGTCATCATCATCATCATAACATGGGCTAAGTTGGCAGTGTGTTTGCCAATATCTCGAGTCGTTTCAACAAATCAAGTAGGCCTCCAGCTCAGGGGTCTGTTTCTACTATACACTTTGAAACTAGGAAAAGCGGTCAACGGGTCCAGTCTTTCCACGTGCAGAACAGGTGCACAATCGGAGGTGTGACTAAGGTGGAAAGACTGTCCAACCAATCGAGGTGTAGCCTCGAACGTGGCAGTGAACAAGATTATGGACGCCGTGGACACTGCCGAGGCCAACCAGCGGGAGACTCTTCAGAAGCTATGTTGCGGCGACCGTATCGTCACGACCAATGTCGGGAGACCGCGGCGGCTCCCCCGACGCGTCTGCATCATGTGGCGTCAATGGGAGCGGAGATGAGACAGTGACAGCACGCCAAGCCCATACAGTACAAGAACAGGATCTGAGTCTGGTTAATTATACCAATCTAGGATATGTGCATTTCGTAGTCCAAGTGTCACCTGGTCGACATGATATGACTTCCGATGGCAGAACAGGGAAGCCTGGAGTTGAGCGTGGGGGTCTACACCGTACTTTGTAAGATGCAAGTGATCACTGTATACCAGTTCACGAAGCTCTCGGGTAAAGATTGAGAACCCCGATACATGTTTACGGCCTGCGCATTTGCACAGCGAGAGAAAGAAGAAGTCAACTTATATATGTAACCCAAAACCAAGTTCGCCGTCGCCCTGTCGTCAAGTAGCCGTGAAAAAGAAGGGTATCTCCTGGAAATGCAAGCCGAATAAGAGATCGCTAGAAATGCATGACAAGTACAAAGAACAAATGAGACGGGAAGGGCACGGGAAATCCTCACAATACTACCGCTACGAAACACAACCTAGTTGGTGTCGCTCGTCCTTTCAAGCCAAAAGCACATCCGCCATCGGAATGTTGATATCCCACTCTTCATCTGCTTGCGCTGGTCTCCCCAAAATACACTTCGCCTTTGCGCAAGTCTTCTCACTCATCGTCCTTGTATGTCCCAGGAGGATGTGATTCATCAGCGTTTCTACATTGCCGTAGATACCAGTCACGTTGCCCTCGACGCTACATATCGTACATCCGTAGTTACAATCTTCCTTGTCGTCGGTCCTGTTGGCATGTACAGGGGCGACTTTGATGTCTGATAGCGTCTTCTTCTTAACATGAGACTTTGCTAGAAACACCCACCTGTACCGGATGCCGACTGCCGAGGTGTGAATACTGGGGTCCACGGTAATATCCTTCTTGTTGCGTTTTGTTGGATGAGGCGCCGTGAAAGTGTCTCCTTGAAAGAGACATGATTTACACTGCCAGATTTGCACCGTGTTATACATTCCATTGGGAAGCGACTGTAGACCTAAGCCCCGCTTCGTTTCTTCCCGTGTTGCCCATGCACCTTTACAGAAGCCCCAGTAATTGTTTTCCTTGCATGGTCGCCCATCCATCATCGTTTCTTGACCGAAAGATGGCCCTTGGGTCGTGCCGGAACGAATCGAGGACGATAGGTCGGAGGAGGTGTGGGTAACGGGTGTCAGACCGAGAGCGAGGGCGAGCTCAGGACTTGGCTCGATAAGAGTTGGTGCTGGGACTCGCGCTGGGGAGGGTGTCTTGTTGCGCCGGGCGAGGGAGTAAATATCATCTTTGAGAGGGGGTGGTGGTGGCCGGGAGGTGATGATGGTAGTGGTCCCGTAGTTACTTGACGATGCTGTAATTGGTGTAACGTTAGGGGGCGAACGACCTCGTGGCGGAGCAGCAAAGGGAGTAGTGGCATGATCAGGTGTTGTCCTTCTTTGAGGGCCCTCAAATGCGACTATGGGAAGAAATTGTTTTGGTGGTGGCATAGGGGATCGGTCCTTGAGTGGTGCGGGCGGCGAACGATTACGTAGCGGCGCTGGGAGTGTATAAGTCTGCTGTGACGCGCCATAGGGAGCCATGGGAGAGGCGTAAGTCTCTTGCTGAGATTTCTGAGGGGAAGGATGGGAGGTCTTGGGTACATCATAGCCTTTCTGAGGAGCACCAAGAGGACCATTTAGACGCGCTTGAGGGTACTGGTGTGTTGCAAAGGCGGCAATTACGGGAGAAAGGGGGGATTCATGTGATGAATAAGCGGACGTGCTGGGAGGAGGCACTGGAGACTCGTTCCTGGAGGACATGGAGTTGTGACTATACAGGGATGGAGGCGCTCTATCCGAGTAAATAGAGCTCGATGCCGACGTGTCTGACCATCGTCGCGATGGCTGGTGGGTGTTTTGTTCGGAAACGTTCTGTGGTAAAGCACTCGATACTGGGAAGTACTGGCTGAAGGTGGGAGGCTGTTGCTGGAAGACATGGTGGTTGAATGTGGGATATTCTATCGCTTGCTCCAGCTTCTCCCCTGGCGCCGGTGGGAGGTTCTTGAGCATTAGAATTGCATCTTGGTTTAGGGCGTACGTGTCTCGCCTGGAACTGTCTCCATTAAGTATTGCCAACGTATCGCGCTTCACTGAGGAGTTGGCGCCAGCGCCGTGAAGAAGAGCCCAGGTGTGGTTTCTGTCCCCCTCCGAGTACAGGCCTTGATAAGAAGAGATGATCTCGTCAATGTCCTTCATGGTTGGCCCCTTGTTCTCGCTTCCTTGGATTAGATGGCTGAGGGCGGGAGAGAAGTTGATGGTACCAGCTGATGAAGCGGGGCGATGCTGACTTGAAGTAGAAAAGTTTCGAGAGTCTCGCTTCATGGAGAAGTAGCACGTTAAACCGGGGTTTGGTTCTTTACATTCGCCAGTGCCTAGGGTAGGAATTGTTACGGCGGACGGCACACAATTGTCTGTAACCTGAGCAGTGTGTGCAGTCCGGAAAGACTGCATAGACTCCAGCGAGGCTCGCATATCCCCAGGTCCGCTCGCTAGTGTCCGCGGCAGGGGTCGAGTGATAAGAATCCGTTGTTTCAACTCATCCAGACAGTCTATACTATCTTTCCGGTTGACGATACTGGATTTGTGAAGGATTTGCAAATTTAACACTGCATTTTCATATTTGACTGCGAGTAGAAGGCTCTTGATAACTTCCGCCTGCATAATGACGGCGATGTAAAGTAGACGATCCCGTGCGATGGCTGTAGAATGTGTGTCAGTTTTGACACTAAATCTACGGACTTGGGGTACGAGAAGAGCACATACCATCGCCTATCCGAATTATCTCTCCGAGCTCGTCTAAGTCTTGAGTGTACCGAATGCCAACCTGAGTTTCACCCATCTCAAGAGAGTCTTGCAGCTGCTTCTCCTCGAATTCCTGTTGGCTTCTACCTTTGCTGTTGTGCCGACGTTGCTTCTTCTTGATATGTGCCATGAGTTCTGCCCCGCCATGGAAGGCTGAAACCACAGCAGCGACCGCTCCAATGACCTGTTGTCCAAAACATTGCAGTTAGTAAATGGTCTTGACAAGCGGCCTTGAGCTTGCAAAGATTCTTAAATGTCTTCGTTGATGGGCTTAGAACCAGAGGCTAAGAGAAGTGAATGAAAATGATGTGGGCCAATGCGTTCCGCTCGGACAGGATCCAACTTACCTCCAGACCGGACATTTCGCTACCAGACGGCGGCTGCTACTGAAATAGAACCAACAGCGTGACTCCGCTCCCACGTCAAGGCTGCAAAGAACGGATTGAGACGCGTGTGAAGACAAGATGATACGGAGGAGGTAGGAGAGAGAGAAATAGAGAGAGAGCAAGAAGCGAACAAGGAGGACATGACTGGAATATGAAAGGCTGAACTATGTCCTCGTACTCGGCACTGGGGCCTGGATTCCTCAGCTCAGCCTCACTATTCGCACAATACCTCGCGCCCATGACAATCACACCGGTACGAGATGGCAGTTAGCCTCGAGTCTGCCGTTCAACAGGCGACAGTCTGCTCTTGATCAACCGCGATGCAAGTTGCGCCCGCTGTAGTACATAGCTGCTCCCCCCCCGCCCCCCAAACCAACGCGAGGGAGTGGGTTGATGAAACCAGGAGGGCTGAGTGCTTGCAGCCGTATATTTAATTTATGATAACAAGTGTCAGTGTATATTCGTTAGCCTGTTAACAGACAAGTAAAAGCAAAGAAAGAGGCGACGATAATAAGCTTAGTGATGCTTCAGGAACTGTACCGTATGTACATATGCTTGAGGCCTGCGCCTCGATTCTTTGATAGGTTTATGGATGCATTTTTATTATTGGTGGAAATCTTGGTTGATCTACTGTAATTAATTATGTACTGTGTACAGTACAGAGTATATATATGCCGACGTCGGGAGTTTCCCCTCACACATGATCATGCCATGCTCATCAGACATCATCAGCTCGCGTGCCCCTGGGAAGGAACAGGGGTCCACCCCACAATCTATGTATTACTCAGCCACGATCTGTGTTATCGCGGCCACGACCCACGACAATGAAGCAAACGCCCTGACGACAAGATGCGGACAAGATGCGGACAAGATGCGGACAAGATGCGCAAAGCCGAGTCGGATACGATGAGCCGAGCCGATCTTTCCTGACATGTGTCACTGAAGCTTAATCGCACTGCTGTCAGTCAATCAGTCAGTCAGTCATCAATTAGGCAGTCAGTCAGTCAGCCAGTCAGTCAATCAGACCATCAGACCATCAGACCATCAGTCCATCAGTCAATCAATCAGTCAATCAATCAGTCAATCAATCAGTCAATCAATCAGTCAATCAATCAGTCAGTCAGTCATTCAATCAGTCAGTCCACCACTTTCCCAACCTCGCTGCCGTCACTTTTCCATCTGTCATCTGTAACAAAATGGGATTTGATGAATGCGTAGTGATCGTGTTATAGGTAAGAGTAGCTATAATCCAGTTTCCCTCCAGTTTCCGATCGTTCATAGATAATCACCGCCCCGCGGGTTTCCTCGCTCCATCATAACATAGATACGAAACCAGAACGCTCACGGAACCCCAAGTGTGCCCATGGCATGAATGCGCTCAACCACCTGTAACTCCAAACGTATCACACCTCAACACGCCGCCGAATATAGTAATCAAGCCTACCACCGCTTCGCCGTCTTCCTGACCATGCGAATGGTGTACAACCAAAAGCTGGAAAGAATGAACAGACGCCGATGCGGAAGAGAGAAGAAAGAAAGAAAAAAAAAAGTCCGAGGTGGAATATGGGTATAAGAAAATTTCAGAAAACTTTAGACTTCCACCAGCTGAACTCGTTGACTCTTGCGATTCTTGAGTTCGACCAATGTTGGCGTGAGCGCTCTCCTGTCCACCAATCGCTCGTTCCCATCTGTCGCCCTCTTCACCAGCACGGGTTTCAAGAATTCAGGTCGATTTGCCCTCGACACCGAAACTGACCGTGCAACTCCCAGTGTAGCGCTACCACCGGATCGAGAAGGTAACGATGCCTTCTTGCCTGCTAGATCGGCGGAAAGCGGGGCGGTCGTAGGCGAAGTGATTTGAATTTGCGCGTGCGACTCGGGCTCAACATGTGGTGAAGAAGGCGCATCCTGAGACGCGGGGGTCGGAGAAGGGGGGTTGAGACTCAAAGGATTTGTAACGACTGGCTTCGAGACGATTTCCCACTGTGGCTCGTCGATCAAGGGCTTCCAGGACTGGGCTGGGCCTGGGCGGGTGACCACGATGGTGGCATCTTCGGCCTCGGCCTCGGATTCGGATTCCAAGCTGCATGCAGTCGAGGGAGTCGGCATCGGCAGTTGCATGCTCATTTCAATGTCGCCATTCTCAAGCTGCACTCTTCTGCTATCCTGAGAAGCATCCCTCTGCCGATCGTTGGAGGGCATTGGGATGGAGAAATTCTGCTTGTTGGGTGAACTAGACGGTGCAGTCTTGGATCGCTGCAGCGGTCGCGGTCGATGCACCGACAACGACCGCGGAGAAGGCGTCCTGCGGTGGCTGCCGTCCGTCGGTTGAGGAAATAATGACAATCCCGCAGATGGCGATTTGGGAAATGACGGCGACGTTGCCCGCCGTTGTGGTTTCAGCGTTCCGTTTCCGTTTCCGTTTCCGGCCCCATCGCCCTCGTTCTGTTTGGTCGTCAGCTCTAGTAATGATGCCACAACAAGACAAATATATCTCTTGGGACATGACATACCTTCTTGGACAGCTCAGTTAGTGGTTTCAGGCGCTCGGAGTTACCCTGTCGTCGGACAAGGAGGTTCGAAGAAGGAGATGAAGTGGATTGAAGAAGGTTGCTGCAGCCTGCGAACATGACGGAATAACGCTCCATTTGGATACTGGGGATATCGACGTCCAATAGTGGTCGGTCACCGTTTCGAGGAGAGCCACTGGGAGATGCAGAGACGACCAACATTGGTACAGTTGCTGACCGATCTTTTGGTGGAGGGTTTGGACTCGAGGCAGAGCGCATGAAGGACGACTTTGGCTTTGATGAGTTGGTTCCAACGGTCAGGACGTGAGGTCTGGTCTCGACAGGTGGCTGTGGGTGTCCTTTTGGTAGTCTACGAGACTCTCTGATTTCTGGCTTGAAAGGCGGTGGGGAAAAGTCCATTGGCGACACGTTTCTCGAATCCAAAGAATCGTTGTCATGATGGCTGTCGATACGGGCAGGCGATACTGCCGGGGCCAACTGGTAAAAGGTAGTAGTCTGCTGTTGTGGAGCGAGTGGGCTCTTCTTGAATATCGACTTCCATCGGCTTAGCTTGGGTTTGGGAGATTCTTGTTTAGTGTCTGCGGGTTCCGGAAGGCGGTTGGGAGATGTGTTGTTGGAAGAGATATAAGTGACGGTGCCCGAGTGGCTGGTGACGAAGTTGGTAGTGTGTGAGGCCATGGTGGGACTTCCGAGAGCAATGCCGATGATTCCCTCTTTCTCTTCGTGTATTTCGGCGGCGTAGAGGAAAGAAGTATTGGATTTGTTGGAAGGGGAGTGAAGGGCGAGATCATCATCTGTACTACTAATTTGGGCAGCGGGAGCTACTTTCTTGTGGAACAGTTTTCCTCGGTCTCCCGATCCACCAGACGTCGTCGGCCGTTGCGCCACCATGTTGGGAGTTTCAACACGCTCGTCCTCAGGTCTTGACACAGGAGTCGCAGCCTTTAATCTGTCAACCTCGATTGGAAAATGGCTCGGCAGTGGCGTTGTGGAATCTGTTTCTTGTTGGTGGGTTTCCTTGAGGCCGCCGCCTCTGAGGACTCGCATCGACCTTGATCTCAACATCCTGGCCATGGCGGTTTCAAACGTGCTAGCTTTTCGTAGCGAAGTCCCAGGCACTAACAATCTATATGAAGGAATGAGAGAAGTGGAAGATGATGTTGGGACAAAGAATGGACAGCTCTGGTGAGAGCAAATGGGTTTTGGTGGTCGTGGCTGTGGTTATGGGGGGGAGGGGTTGTTGACGAAGGAGGGGGGGGGGGGGGGGCTGGGGGACAGGTTATGGACCTAGGTTAGGTAGGGTTAGGTAGGGTTGGGTAGGGTGGGTAGGTAGGTATGTAGGTTACAATGGTAGGTGGGCAGGTAGACCAGAAGACAAGAAAACAGTGAAATGAGGTGTCGGAAAAACAACACTGTTCCCGAGTACATGGACGAATGAGCTCACTCATGCCTCTCAGGTTGACTATGCCACGATTGGGTGTTAGAGACAGATTGCGCGAGATTGGGGCACGCGTCAAATGGATGTGCACAGGTATGAAGAGAGCATCAAGCGCGGATTGGTCGTCGTGGAGCAGTTTTGCGACAGTCTTGACAAGGGGGAGAAGTGAGGGAGGGCCGTTTCAACGAGCGAAGAAAAAGCTGGGACAAGGCGGCTGTTCTTGCTTCATACATATTGATCAGGTGGCAGATGGCAGTTTGGAGGCGAGGTGGGGGGTATATGTGTGTGTGTGTGTGGGTATGTGTGGGTATGTGTGTGTGTGTGTGTGTTGTGTGTGCGTGTGTGCGTGTGTGTGTGAATGTATGCACGAGCCTACTAATCACCCTTGTATGTAACTCTCTAATTACTTACACCTTGTACTGTTTCGCAACTTTTCCTAGCTGCCCCATTTGTATTATTCATATTATTCATTCATATACATATATGTACACATTTACATACAAGGGTGTATTGTCTTGTCTTGCATTGCCCTGCATCGCCCTGCATCGCCCTGCATCGCCCTGCATCGCCCTGCATCGCCCTGCATCGCCCTGTATCACCATCTTTGTCTTCATCACCATCATCATCACCATCATCGTCATCACCATTAGCCTTCCACTAGCTGCCGTCCTTGATACATGAATATATATACATGGCAGTACTTCTCTCTACCTACCCATGTACATACATAGATTATACTGATCAGTATGTACACATGTACACATGTACACAGTGAGATGGGATGTAGTACATGTCGCGCCCCACTGCATTCATTCGTTGGCGGCACCACCCGGAAATGAAGACAGGCATGCAGGATGCCAGTCGGTCCTCAGCCTTCTCGAATATCCAAGATTGCAACCAAGCACACTTTGATTCACCGTTTTCACTCTTCACCATTTCCCCCGTTGTCGGAAATTTACACCTGCACAACACGATGAGGTGCTCCAGAGATCGCCACTGTGCAGGCGGTTAATCTAACCATCTAACCTTCTAACCTTCTAACCTTCTAACCTTCTAACCTTCTAACCTTCTAACCTTCTAGCCTTTTTGCCCTGCTACCCTCCCTCGCCTCACTCATCATGCGCCTGTCTTCCAATCCAACTTGTCCTCCAATCCAACTTGTCCGCAGTGCATCGGAATATTATCGTCGCCTTTCCACCCAATACATCGGAACATGCAACAAGTCAGTGCATCCATCGGAACATGCAACAAGCGGCAAACAACCGCTCGGCAGTAATATAATAACCTATTCATCAGTCGGCGGATAGCGACTTGCCCGGTCTCCAGCCCTCATACCGCGCCGCCTCGTCCTTGAGAGTGTGCGGGACATGCGTCCTCAATGCACCCTCGAAATGGCACATTCGAATTTCAGCCTCGTGCTCATCTGGACATTTCTCGTAGTCGGATATGGCCATCTCCACCGCCACCGAACACAAGCCCTTGATATCCGCCCCACTGCTCCCCTCGGTCCTCGAGGCCACAATCTTCAGATCAACGTCCTTCGCCAGCGGCTTCTTCCGCGTGTGGATCTGCAGAAT
Source organism: Pleomassaria siparia CBS 279.74 (assembly GCA_010093715.1). Taxonomy (NCBI): domain Eukaryota; kingdom Fungi; phylum Ascomycota; class Dothideomycetes; order Pleosporales; family Pleomassariaceae; genus Pleomassaria; species Pleomassaria siparia. The sequence continues at coordinate 1,137,196 of MU005766.1, read as the reverse complement.
CTGTGTCCGCGCTTCTTCATTAGGCAGCCCAATATGGATATGAGCGTCGAACCGGCCTGCGCGGATCAGAGCCGAGTCAAGGATGTCGGGTCTGTTCGTCGCTCCGATGATGAACACGTCCTTGAGAGCCTCGATACCATCCATTTCGTTCAACAGCGTAGCCACCACATTCAATCCGCTGTCCCCAGACTTCTCGCGCGATTTGCCAATCGAGTCAATCTCGTCAAAAAAGATAATGCACGGCTTTGCTGCACGAGCCCGCCGAAAGACGTCTCGTATGGCCCGTTCGGATTCCCCGACATACATCTTGATTAGCTCCGATCCCTTCACCGCCAAGAAGTTTTGGTTGGATTCAGTCGCCACGGCTTGGGCGATCAGCGTCTTCGCACAGCCAGGAGGGCCGTATAACAGAACGCCTTTGCGTGATTGCGGTCCGCCAAATTTCATGTCGAGATCGGGATACTGGAGCATTGTTAACATGCATGTTGCAAATGTGACCGAGTGCTGCCATGTGTTTATTTACCTTGAATGGTCGAATGGTTATGGCTTCGAGCACTTGTCGAACATGGTCTAACCCAGCAATATCCGTCCACCTAACCTTGGGAACTTCTAGCACGCTGTCCCCAAGGACCGTTGGTTGTACGCCGTCTATTACAACATCAAAGTCTTCCTGCGCAACAAAGTCCATCGTCTCCAAATTCTCCACAAAGGCCACCTTGCTCTCAGCATCCAAACATGAATACGCGTGCTGTATACGTCTGTTTCTGGCCAGCCCACACAGCTTGTAGATATCGCGGCCAACAAAGCCATGCGTACGCTCTGCCAAGGCCGAGAAGTTGACATCTCGAGTACATCGATTCGTGCCAAGTATTTGCCGTAGCATGTCTTCCCTTTGTTTGGCGTTCGGAGGGAACATCTCAAGTTCGCACTTCAACGCCGATGTTGTTCGCAAGCTTGCATCGATATCATAGATGCTCCGGGCAGCAGCTGCAACGACAACTTTGGTACCCTCCAGCTTCTTCAACTCTGACCTCAAACGGCTTACTAGATTCTCCGCCTTTGCCAAAAACTTGTCCAGATCATCCATGAGGATTACGCTTGGTTGAGAACTTCGGGCTTTGTCGAAAGTCTCAGACATTGCCTTGGCCTGGGCCTTGGAGTTTGAGGTTAGCCAGTCTGGATCCAGCCTGAAGACCTCTCGCCAAGCACATTCAGATAGTCGGTCAAGCAGCAGCGTCTTTCCGGTACCCTCGGGTCCATGGATGAGGAAGGCAGTAGGTCCAAGCAGATGCTGATCGGGAAGCGTGGGTGCTATACTAGTCAGGAAAGTAAGACTGCTGTTGATCGTCTCAATTTTTTCCGATAGACCTCCAATACCAGTACTACTCATCTGGAGGAGATTATTCTCCACTCGAGGGGGTGGTTCTTCTTCCACAAAGATCTCGTTGGTGGTGATCTCTGTCGTTAACGGGTCAAAGTACAGAGGACTATACAAATCGGGGACAGGTTCCATACTCTGCACATTCACGCGAACCTTCCCGGGCTTGTGGCGGTACAATAAACCTTTCGGATGTACATCGAGTGTGCATTCGGGATGAATCATGTCCAGATCGACTATTTGGTATTAGAAATGGGGTCGAAAAAATCCACAGAGTTTGGCCCATCGTACCCAAGGCATAACGTGCCCAATAAAGAAATTCTTCAGTTGAACTGAACTTGTTACGATCTGCGGGTAAAACGAGCTGGACCGCAACAGAGTTAATCGGCTTCATGGCATCCATGGCATTTTCGATGAACACCCGGTCCTCCAAGTGTAGCCCGTATTTATCTCGCAGAAGGTCCGTGACTTTTGCTATCGGCTTGTTTCCTGCATTGGTAGGAGCAGCATTCCACGCGACGGCGAAGCCCTTGGGCCCCGTATTACTACTTATGCGTATTGGCCCTCCGTTCGAGACACCAATATTTTTCAGTTCTTTCGGAGAGAGATGGACACGAAACCCACCCTCGAGCGCATTGAATGGTGTATTGCGCTCGAGCGGCCGAAGTGAGTATGCGGTTGCGGTAGTCATTATCGTACGTCCAAAAGTCTTGGTTGTTGTCCAACCGAATTTTTTCAGTCCGGGAAACTGAACTTCGATCAAGCCAAGTAGAGAGGGGATGGGCGGAGGGGGAGGAGGAAAGTGAATGAAAAGTGTATCTGTGAGCGGGAGATTGAATTTCTTGTCTATATGAAGTGAGTCATTCAAGTACCTCGTTTTTTTCTTGGTAGAATTATTGATGGTCCTTGCTTTTGAAGATTTTCCTGGCCCATTAATAGTTAAAAGGCCCCAGTTCAATTCACAGTCCCGAAATATTGGTAGATCGGACTGCTGCTTTTCCACCCAAATTTTGGGAGTGGAGTGCGAGGTTGAAACGTTGCCAAGAGTATACCCAAATAGGAATAGTGATATAAACTCGAGATGCGAAAGTTTTTGGCATCCATCGCAGGCGCGCAGCACACCACCCGTACAATGCGACAACCCGAAAGTTAATTGATGCCACCGCCGCGCCTCATTCGATCCCTGCGGCCATGTCATCCTCCTCGGGGCCTCTTTCAGGTGCGCCAGGCTTCTGGCCGACCCCGCGACGCAGCTTCGCGTGGAGCCGATAACGACACGCCAAAGTCGCCTTCAGAAAGCAATTACACACATTCAGAGTCCCAGGGCAAGTCGAATCACATGGCCCAACATGTGGATGTGCCAGCGGCTAACGATTGGCTTGCTGTAGACTCAAGTGCCAGCTCTCTCACGAATGCGAGCTCAAAGTCGAGCGATCCACAACCCCAGAGCGTGTCTAGCAAGTTAGCATGGTTCAACTCGCTATTGGGGAGCGTGTCCCATATGTTTTCGAAACCTCACCCTTCAAAGCCAGACTCTTCGACTTCGGAGCAGCAACCAACCTCCTCCACCGTCACAGATGCCCCTCGTCGGCCTACACACCCACCAAATCCCAAAGAAGCGCCTTCGCCAACCGACAAGTATAAAAGAGCATCTAGGAAACCACGGCAGGAAATTGTAAGCAGAGTGCGGGCGGACGTCAAAGGGGCCGTTGATATGGACACCGAACATGATTCGGTCAAGGAAACATCAGAGCGGAATACTGCAAGAGGGGAGTCTCGGACGATCCAGGATTCACGCTCCACACGCCGTTCAGAGCGAACAGGAAAACTTGCTGCCTCAAGCAGGAAGCGAATTGCCTCCCCTAGGAAGCAGGTTGCACGAACTACATGGACACCGTACGGTCGGGGCCAGGCGCAGGGTTCAGACACTACCAATACGTTGTCAACATCCAACGACAGCAACTCTCCGCATAAATTCCGAGTGCGAACGTACCCTGTACAGGACTCCACTGGTCCGAAATCGAGGTCACTCAATGCTCGAGCCATGTTGGACAAGCCCAGCACGGCACTTGGACAGAAGGAACGGCTACCTTTACTTCATCATCAACACTACGAAGAAAATACAATTACTCCTCCGCGTCAAGATGTAAATGTGCAGCAACAGCTTCAACAACTGATAGACCAAGTGCGTCAGTTGCAGAAAATAATGGACCCCACGTTAGCTTCATCGAACGACGATCAACTGGAGGTAGCCACACACAGGATAAAAGACAAAGGGCCAGATGTTTTACCGCCCTCTTCGCATGCTAAGTCGCCTGTCTCAGCATCCGAGTTACGGAAGTCGTCACGTACATCGCACAGCTTGGAGTCTCCACTGGCCTCACCACAGGGTAGGTCAACAGCCTCGTCGTTCCGGTCACAGGACCACTCGGGAACTACCATACAAACCCCTCAAGACGATCTAAGGATCACTTCCTCACCACAGGGTAGGTCAACAGCCTCGTCGTTCCGGTCACAGGACCACTCGGGAACTACCATACAAACCCCTCAAGACGATCTAAGGATCACTTCCACACCGCAGAAAAGTAGAAACACTGTGCCATGGGTGCCCCAAAATGGAGAGATCCTGCGAGAAAGGACTATCGGCTTTAAAAAATGGTTCAAAATGCAATTCAATTTTCATACAATGCGCTATCTTAATCTATTAGGCTCACTAGCGAACGTACTTGCAAAAATGTCGCCTCCATCTCCTCAGACGACACTGCTTGCTAGAAAGGTTTACGAGGCCCAGCTCTCCGCTGTCGGCGACGATGGCTCTGAATCTAGGTATTCGAAACGGCAGGTCGACGAAATTAACGAAAAAACCATGGTAGTCTGGGAATCACATGTCCCGTTAGTAGACGGTGTGAACAGCTACCTAGACTACGCACGACTTAGTTTCGCTGAAGGCCGCTGGTGGGTCACATTTAAACCTCTCAGTGGGCTGCATTCCAATACGGGGTCATGGACTTTCCGCCCAACGACTGGGTATCCAATTCAAGACGACGTCGACATACATGATTCTCAAGAAGGAAATAGAGAAACAGAAACGACCCCGCTGAGCGACAAAGAGAGAATGGTGTCGCTAGGTGAAGAGCGTACGATAGCTTCCGACGGGCCGAGAATAACATCAGTGCCAAGGCCTTTCCGCCAAGAAGGAGGAAGTGAGGAAATCAAAACGACTCCGCTGAGCGAAAAAAAGAAAACAACATTGATGGATGGAGAGCGTCCGATGGCTCCCAAAGAGGTGGAATCCACTTTGGGGCCAAGGTCTTTGCGCCCATTGGCTGGAAATCAAACTCAAGACAACGGCCACATCTATCAAGGTCTTGAAGCGGGAAAAATGACTGCTTCACAGCGTTCAGAAGAAACTACCGATGCTGACACATCCGAACAAGAGGAAACCAGTCAAAATGATACTCAAAGGCTCAGTCGACAGATCCATACACAGTCGAGGGCGATGAGTTCTTCGAAGCATCCAAATGCTGCTACACCTCCCACTAAGAATACTCAATCGGGTGGCCCTAACAATACAAGTTCTAAGACAAGAAGCGAGGAAGCCGCCAAAGAAATGAGCGAGCAATCCCTTCTCGAGGAATTGTTCCCAGGCTCTAGTAATCACGTCCAGCCACACTATTCCGAACGTAATGCGTATCCAAAATTGGAACTGCCTGGTGGTCTCTCCCCTCTTCTCCATAGATATGAGACTAAGCCCAAGAAGACGCTCCGAGAGAGGATCATTGAGGGTTTACAGAAAGGTGGCGAGCGAATCACCGCCCTGCAAATCCTGAACTGTAGCACCGAGTTCACAGAATCCGACTTCCGGCGCCTGGTTCCCAAGGGAAAACACATCGAGACGTGGGCTCGCACCAGGGGCGACTTTGAAAAAATCATTCCCGGTCGCGATCCTCTGTCGCTGGAACGCTTGCCCTTTTACTACTTGCTATTCAAGTCGGCGGAATCGGCCCTCGCCTACCAAGCCAACGTCTCGCGTCTCCACAAGCTTTGCTCTCTCCAACAAGCCTCCAACATACTCTCCGTTATGCCACCCCCGAGGGGCCTCCTCGAAGACGGCGAGGACGTGAGCGCAGCCATGGCATCGTACCTACTGAAGCCAAGCTCGCAAAGGCTTGACTTGCACATGTTGGTGCAGCCGTACAACCACGCTCTCCGTGCTCTCTTCGAGCAAGGCGGGTACAAACCCATCGTACCCTCGGAAACTGCATCGGGGAAGCGACTGTACAAGGTGCTTTTTAAAATCAACGGCTGGGAGCCCACGGAACACGATCTCTACCGCGTTCTCCACCGACACGCACTGCAACGCGGAATATACTGGCCCTTCCATACCGAGTCTCAACTCGCGATCCGCAAGCTTCGCGACGTTGTCAACCTTGCGGAACGCATGCAGGCCGTCTCGGCCGCCAACCCACGTGCCTCGAACAAGACGCATCCCACACTTGTCTTGCCCGAAGAGCAAGATCCGACCTTGGGCTTCCTGCTGCCGGATGCGGAAGACGCGCAAGGAAACATCGGCCAGATGATTATGAATCGAGTGTACAATCGGTGGATCATCGAGTTTGACGAGGAGGATGGGGCTCGGAGGTTTGCGAGGCTGTGGAACAGGAGAGTGTTGCCGCAGCCCAGGTTTGTGAGTTGGAGGGATACGGAGGAGGAGAGGATGGTCAGCGCCGAGTACCTTTGGTAGGTTCGTTTGCGTGGCGTGCGATTATACGACGTGAGGCTTCTTGTAGCGAGGTAGAGGTTCTGTAACAAGTAGAGATTCTGTAAGCAAGTAGGGATTCTGGGTCGTGGGAAAGGGTACCTAGGGCATGTATGATCTGATGCATAAAGACAAAGGCGACTTTTCATCTACTACTACATGGGCAAATGGGCATCACGCGTTTTGATTGTAATTTCAAAGGAAGCCTCACGTAAACTCTCCCCCTTGACAAAAGCACGTCATGGGGTGAAGACGGAGCCTAGTATATTACTAATTTCATCTGGCCGTGGCAGGATATTACATACTAAGATTACAATGGCATCTCCGGAATTCGTGATTTCGTTCCAAGCGCCAACAGTCATCAACAACCCGCATGACCATGGACGGTAAAAATCAAGGAAAATCCTAGACCCATTTGGGTCAACACCATCCACGTGCTTCCAAGAGGAACAAAGATGCGAAGGGACTCTTCTCGTGGATCACCATCGTTCTTGCGTATCACTCCGCCGAGCACACATGGAATTAGGGCAGATGGGGTCTGCATCTAGACCATATGCTCGCCGTACCGACTACCTGAAACGGGCTTCCTCTCGACCGAGTGTCGCCCTGCACCGTTAGGGACTGGCTCTCCGCCGTTGCCAATGTTGCCACCGTGTGTGCTGCGTCCATTGGATATGATGCGGTTGTGGTGGCCATGCCCATGTGCCGCATTCGCAACACCGCCAGCTGCAGCTGCCATGGTGCCGCGAGGAGAGTCAGACGCATCACCGGGAGCTCCTCCCCAGGCACCCGCATCGTGGGTACCCCAGTTGGCCTTGCGTGTGAAGGTTGCAGAGTGGAAGCCGTCAAAAGTTGAAGGACCGGAGCCGTAGATGAAGGGTGAGTGGCGGAGCAGTGGGATGTGGTTGACTGAGATTGTGTTAGTATTCGAATGGAGAGAAGGTGGGAGAAGAAGAGAAGTATTTACATCTGAAATCCCATATACTGGCATAAACCATTCTGTATCCAGAGAAGGCCATGACGGTACCAATACAAGCACCGGCCAGGATATCGTACCAGTTGTGGTACTCGTCGATAGTCAGAGCGCCGCCAATCAGGACAGCGCCGAGAATGGGCATGTAGAGAACGATCAACTTCCACATGGCAGGGTGGTAGTTGGAGAAGATCTTCAGCTTGGCGTTGAGATAGAGGTACAGGAAGACGAAGCCGGCGAAAGCAGCAGTGGTGTGACCGGAAGGCATCGACTCGAGCGAGTCATTGATCTCCTTCTCATCACCAGTACAAATGGAGCGATCGTACATGATCTGGCGGTAGCCGTTGCCGATTTGAAGCAATGAAACATCAGGCTTGCACACGGTAAGGAAGTGAGGGCGCAGTCCGCCGATGAGCCATTTGACGAAGACTTGGAGGACGGCAGCTGTGATGAGCGAGTATAGGAGACCGATGGTGGCATTGTTGACGTCCCAGAAAGAGCGGATACGGATTTGGCAGAACAGAAAGACGGCAATGGGAATCAAAGCAGCCATGAGGGCTGCGGCCCAGATGGGCACGATCTCGTTGCGCAAAGGGTAGGCGAACTGAGGGTAGACGACCTCGCCATCCTGAAAGGTCACTGTGGTTCGTCAGAAGGTCATGTGTTGTGTAGGTGTTGACATTTTGCATACCTGGGAAGCTTCTGCTAGGGGCAGGACGAGCCATGTAGACGCCGAGTCCAATAGCACCCATTACAGCCATGGAGACGATGTCTAGACCCGTGGCCTTGATCCATTGTCCAAACGTAGGCCTCGTGTTCCACGACGACGGGGCTCCAATACCGTTGGGAGCGGCATGAGCTTCATGTTGGCGGCCCAAGATGCCAGCCTTATTCTCGTGATGATGAGCGGGTGCAGTAGCCGTCGTGTTTGCAGTGTTGACCTCGACGGGTGCAGGACGGCGATTGAGGAAACCCATGTTGGCAGCAGCAATGCAGTAATGAGAGGAAAATGGGTGAGTGAGAAGGGAGGGTTGGATTGAGGTTGAGAGAGAGATATTTGACGTCGTCCTAGTGACGTATGTAGGTAAGTCTACAAACAAGACCCAATGTGGAAGTAGCGACGAGGGTAAATAATATTAAATTAGTTTGGTGAATGATGGATGAAGAAGCAACCTTGTTGGGGGTCAACGTGTCTTGCCCCACCATCTATATACTCTTTCTCTCTCTCTCTCTCTCTTTCTCTCTTTCTCTCTCTCTCTCTTTCTCTCTCTCTCTCTCTTTCTCTAGGTACTCTCTCTCTACTCTCACATACAAAACAGTATGATGCATCGTGGCATCTACCCATGGCCGGATTTCTGTCCTCGAGACCAGACGACATCATTGTGTCGTGCCTGGCCACTTTACCCGACCAGCCACAAACAGGTTCATGATGCTACAAAGGTAATAATCCAATCGTGATTGTGGTGACTAGGGGGGGGGTTGCGGGTAATGCTGGCTGTGAAACGCCCGAGTAGAAAGTTGGCAGCAAAAAAAAGGGACTTGTTAACTAGGGGACTAATAAGCAATATTTAGGGGACTAATAAGCCTAATTAAGGAGTCTGCCGCGCACGCTATTAGTAGCGCAGGAGTTATCTAAAACGTGCTAGTTTTAGTAGTAATATTAAGATTTGTAATGTTATATTAGCTATATTAATATAATTATTCTAATAAAATATATTAATCCTTAGGTAGGGAGTTACGCTAGCTAAGTAATATTGCCCTTGCGCCGCCCTTATTATTAATAATTGCGTTTAAGTTTATGTTTATTTTATCCTTCCTCTCTATTTTATATAGAGATTTATATACTTCTAATAGAATTAATATATTTTTATTATTTCCTACGCTGTCTATAATACCTAAATTACGCGCTAAAGCACCTGCAATTAATCTAAACCTAAATAGGCAAATAAACTTAATTAGCAACACCTTAGAGACGTTAGATTTAAATAATTTAGGCCCTAATTATTTAATTAAGGTTAATTTAAATCCTAATTAATTAATTAAGGGCGATTTAAATCCTAATTAATTAATTAAGGGCGATTTAGATTGTTTAATTAAGGTTAATTTTAATCCTAATTAATTAATTAAAGGCGATTTAGATTATTTAATTAAGGTTAATTTTAATCCTAATTAACTAACTAAGGGCAATTTAGATTAATTAATTAACCTTAATTTAGATTAGAATAAGGCCCTTAAGGGGGATATTAAGATACAAGGCCTTTATACTTAATTACCGCTGCTAGAGGAGTTAGATAAAGAGGCTAATAGGCTAGCCTTTATGTACGACTAGGGGTTAGATAATAGACTAATAGATAATAAAGAAGGTAAGGATTATATAGAGATTCTGCAGTCCCTACTACTAGATAGGTTTGCCTTTTAGTCTTAATCCTAACGCTTTTAATTATAATTACGCTCGCAATTACGCTTGCAATTACCTGTTAATATTAATATTAAAACACGCGTTAAGCGTTAAGTTAGTTAAGCTTCTAATATAGTGCCTTATATATAGTAGGCAAAGTACCTAGTGCCTATTAACTATATACGCGTTAGTTATAAGGACCTACATAACCTAATATATATAAAAATACGCCTTTATCTACCTATCCCTAAGCTTACCTTTATATTATAATCTAAGTGTAAGGAGTATATTAAGAAGTAGGCTTATAATTACAGCCTAGGGATTATTTACTATAAGTAGTTTAAAAACGCAAAGAGAAAGTTATATAAGTGCTTCTAGAAGTATATAATAGTAGGTAAGGTAAAGGATATAAGTTATACGCGTAAGGGAGCTTATAGTAGGTAATCTAACTACCTATAGGTAATATATATAGTAGTAGAAGATTATTATAAAGTTAATAGTAAGTAGTAGATTATAAGGCCCTAGGGGACAGAAGGACCTAGGGTTAGTGTTAGTAGATTACGTAGGCTAAGAGTTACGTAGAATTAGGTATATATTCCTGAATTAGTGTAAGCTAGGCTTACTAGCAATTCGTCTTATCTATATTAGACTAGTTCTAACTATCTATCCTGCAATACTATCTCTTCTATCTCTATTACCTAATTATTAACTACTTGCCTAAGTAACCTTCTTATATTTAAATTACTCTCCCTTATATTTATATTAAAGGTAACTAGTTATTAGATTATGCAATATCTAGAAATCCTACCTAACCTAACGTTACTATAGAAGGCATGCGTAATAACGCACCTACCTTACTAATAGGGGCTTTAGGCTCCCCTTAATAAAGTAGAGAGAAATCTATAATACTATAGATAGAGTTACTAAAGGGATTTAAGATACCTGCAGATCTATTACTAGACCTAAAGGATCTAAGGGAGGCACTAGCTAGCTTAACGCTAGGCCTAGATGCTTTACCCTCTAATCTGTAGTTACCTTCTAGATTAGTATTCTAAAGGTTAGAAGATGCCTAGGCACCTTACCCTAGGGTCTTTAACCCTATGTTACAACTAGGTTAGTAACCTCTACACGTTTAGGGCCCTAAGGGCAGTTAATAGAATACTAGAGGGGGTTAATAGCCTTAATAGCCTTTATTAGCCTAGAATAGTAGTAATATAACTGCTTTAGCTTAGGAAGCTACAGACATACTATAATAGGCTAGAAGAACTAAAGAGAATTAGAAGCTAAGACTTCTAAAGGAAGCTAAAGAGGCTTATAATAATAGAGACCTAACCTTATTTAACTTATTAAAGTTAGATAAAGAAAGGGAAGTAGTACTAGAATCTATAGGATTATAAGCTGCGTTGCCTAGGCTAGAGCTACCTTATATCTTTAGAAAGAAGAATAGGTTAGACTATAACTAATAGGAATAGGATTATAAGTACTATTTTATTTAGTTACCTTATAAGTTTATAAATAAGATATAGAGAGTTAATTTTAGAGTAAGATATATATTAGAGATACTAAAGACTCTATAGTTAATATATAGAGATAAGAAAAGAGCCTTTAATTTATTCTAGACTCCTACTTAGTCCTATTTAAAGGACATAATGCTTAATTTATTAGGAACTTACTAGGAATAGATGTAAAACGCTTATATTTCTATTAAAGAGTATAAATAGAAGAGAAATTAGTCTCTAACAGAACTTCTTAACTTCCTTAGACTATTTTAGACTAAACTAGGTTAGAACTCTTAGGAACTCTAGGTAATAGAATATATTAGATTACTTTTAGATTCTATTACTAAAGACCTAATACTCTTACCTGTAGATGCGTAATCTACGTTAGCCTAAGTAGAGGAATAGGCAAACGTTATTAGTAGACGTTATACTAGTAATAGGGGGGCTAAAAGCTTAGAGAAGAAGAAGAGCTGTAATAGAAAGCGTTAGCGCCCTACTAATAACACACAAGGGGACGTAGGGTCTCTAAAGCTAGCTAAGAAACTCTACCTTAGTAGTAAAGGTAGTAGTTAGCCTAAAAAGGCCTAATCTAGCGTAAAAAGGTTTATGTTAGATAAATCTAAACTTACCTGCTATAAATATAGTAAGGAAGGGCATTTTGCGCAAGATTATCCTTAAGGGGATAATAGAGAAGGCAAAAGTACTAAAAGAGGGTTAGGAAAAGCTAAAGGGTAATTAGGGACCTAGTTCCCTACCTAGCTGCCTATATTAGAGTTAAAAAAGAACTTAGTAACTAGGGAATACTATATAACGCCTTATTTTCTAAACTAACGCATATATTAATAGTTAGAGTTGCGCTTAGGGTTACTAAGGGCTTAGAAGCGTTAATAGATAGAGCATTATAATTAAATCTTATATCTGCTTAATTTGCAAAAAAACATAATCTCCTAATTATACTACTCTCTAAGCTAATAGCAGAGACTGCTAATAGTGTAAGTATAATAGTGTATAGAATAATAGCTATAGACGTTACTATAACTAATAGTAAAGGGAAAAAATAAGTACACACTATCCCTTTTATTATAATAGACCTTAAATAGTATCTAATATACCTAGGGCTGCCCTAGATTAATGCGCATAATCTAAAGCTAAGTTATATTAGCTAGCGCATATTTTTTAGGGGAATAAAGAATAAAGAGAAGACGTTGCACTCTAAGGTTAGCCTTAAAATAGTAAAAGAGTTTAATAGAACTATAAGAACCTATAGAAATAATATATATGCCTATATAGTTAGTTTAGTTAATATTTTGCCCTATTATAGGTTAAAGACTGCTACTTATCCTCTAGAATATAAAGAGTATAAGGACCTAGAGTTAGTAGAGAAATTAAACAGACTTCTAGCCTATAAACCCTAAGATCTAGAGATTAAACTTAAAGAAGGTAAATCTCTGCCCTATTAACTACTATATAACCTGTTAGCATATAAATTAGGCGTTCTAAGGACCTATATTTGTAAATACTTCTATAAGGGGTTTATTAGAAGATTAAGGTCCCTAGCAGGGGTACCTATCCTTTTTATAAAGAAGAAAGATAGTAGCTTAAAGCTTTATATTAATTATTAGGGTCTTAACAAGATAATAATTAAGAATAGATACCTATTACCCCTTATTATAGAGTCTCTTAAGCGCTTATTAAGTGCAAGGTTTTTTACAAAGCTTAATCTTAAGGATGCCTATTATTATATCTAGGTAAAGGCAGGAGATAAGTAAAAGACTATATTTAGAATAAGATATAGCTATTTTAAGTATTTAGTAATGCCTTTTATGTAAAGGGATTCACAGTAGCGAGCTGATTTAAAGAAATAATAAGACTGAATTCTAAGGAACTAGAGAGTTGCTAGTCCTAAGCTATCTATATAGCCTCTAATTATATAATTCCTAGTTACGTAGCTAACGTAACCCTAGCGCTGCGCTAGGTGTTTGCTAGCCCCTCTTATAATTGCCTCCCCTCTTAAGGCAACTATCCTTAGTTGCTATAGAGGTTGTTCTGCTATTTTCTTTTAGCTCTAGGCAGCTATAGGACGTTCCTATTAGCTTGCTTAACTAGCGCGGTTTTTTATAGAATGCGAGAATATTAATAATATTAAAATAATTGCATAATATTATTTTGCTAAACTACCTTTCTTATAATTTGTAATCTACTTACTCTTGCAACTCTACCTAAACGCTAGCGTCTTAACTCTATATCTCTTACTTCTAAGTTTATTTTAACTTTAACTCTAAACTCTAAATTTTTAGATCTAATTTCTAAGGATGTTAGCAGCTATATATATCCTTAAAGGTTTTGTTTTGCTTATGCTAACCCTATAGGCAGGGTTCTCCTCTTACGCGTTACGCCTTACCTATAGTTTAACTTAACTATATAATGTGCTTGCGCTGCTCTAAGTAGATTTATAAAGGCAGCGTTACTTATAATAAGACTATATAAGCAAAGTACGCATACTATACCTACTAGTATAAGTACTATAATAATATTCTAAATACATTTATTCCCTACGTTAATTAACTTATACGCTATAAAGGCAGACTCCCTGCTATTACCTCTGCTAGGTACGCCTTAGCTTGCGCTGCCTTAGCGCTAGAGGTTTGCAGCTATACAAAGTTAGTAGAGGCCTACATTACTAAGGCTAAGTAACATAGTAGCACCTAACGCCCTACTAGGGGTAATACTAGGCTCTTAGTAGTAGAAGCTATTAATAACTTAACTGTAGCTGTAAATAGTCTTCTTAATATTAAGCGTTATAAGGTATGTTTTCTCCTTTTTCTTCTTCCTGCTCTACCCTAGCGTTCTAACGTTGTATAGGCTAGTCTTCCCCTGCTTAGTCCCGCTAATGCGCCTTTTAACATTCCTTTAACTAATAATTCTAACTCTAGCAGTAGCAATAATAGCAATAATAATAATAACAACATTCTAGTTAATAAAAAGGAGGGTTAGGGGGATAAGAGTAGTAAAGCTCTAGTAGATAAAGAGGAGGATGTTAACTATACTATTACTAGTAGTGCTACTCTAGGTTCTAACGCCGCTGCAGACGTTGCTAACGCCCTTAACGCTGTTGCTTTAAACACTTCTTACCTAAAGAAGAATAAGGGTAAGAGTAAGGCCCTAGTTAAAGATACTACTATGTTTAATTACAACCTAATCCCTAACGCTAACGCAGCTAACGCTGTTACGCGCAATAATATTAATAAGACGGCTAAGCGCCTAGTATAGAAGCCTATCTCTATTCCTTTATATATTATAACTTCTATCTATTTAAGTAATATAGATAGTAACTATGTTAAGACGCTAACTTGCTCTTATTCTTCTATTACTTCTTATAACCTCTTAGATTAGTTGCAGAAGTCTACTAGAGGGTTAGAAGTAGATAAAACCCTTCCTTCTCCCTTTATAGCTTCTAAGGCTCTTACAGCTTATCTAAAGTCTAGCCTTATTCCTAATTAGGGTAGTTCTTATGCAGGTAGTAGTTGTTGCAGTAGCTCTTTACTAGCAGCTAGACTATTCCCTATCTCCTACTTAGGTAATTAGGGCTCTAGTTCTAAGCAGCAATTTCCTAAGAAACGCTATTTTAGTAATAAAGGCTCCCCTACTCCCTCTAAGAGGGTTAAGAAGGACTTGCTAGTCTTAGATAAAGGTAAAGGCCCCTAGAAAGATGCTTCCTGTTCTGCTAAGACTATTATTAAGCGTAGTAAGCCTTTAGGCACTACTAGCGCTGCTGCTACTCCTTGCTGTTATAGCGCTGCTTAGGATGCTAAAACTAAGGTTACTCCTAAGTCCGCTTAGAAAACCCTTGTAAAAAAGTCTTCTAGCAAGAAGGCTTCTAGTAAGAAGCCCTTTAAGTCTGCTAAGGTTATAAACTTAGGTAATAAGTCTTAGGAGCTTTAATTTGTGTTTTTCTAAATTTTCTTTTCCTATTTTTTGTATATTAGATATTTGTAATAATGCTTAAAATTTAACTCTTTATTTCTTAATTTTAATTTTCTTTTTGTTTGTAATACTTCTTAATTGCGCCTAAATTAATATTCTTCTTAGTAACCTATTTATTATATTTATGTAGGTATCCTTCCTACTTAATAAGATATTTTACTAGCCTCTTCCCCTTGCTATTAAGGAGGGCTTTAACTTCCTAGCGTTCCTCTTACTCTTTGCTGTTATCTACCTTAATTAGCCCTAGGAGAGGTGTAGGTTCCCTAGGTTTTTTAATGTATTTCTTAAGGAGACTAACGTTAAACACTAGGTGTATTCTTAACCTAGGTA
This sequence comes from Pleomassaria siparia CBS 279.74, assembly GCA_010093715.1. Lineage (NCBI taxonomy): Eukaryota > Fungi > Ascomycota > Dothideomycetes > Pleosporales > Pleomassariaceae > Pleomassaria > Pleomassaria siparia. Next base: position 1,121,875 of record MU005766.1, on the reverse strand, counting down.
GCAGGAGCAATTAATACGCCTGTTTACTAACTAGCTTAATAATTTAATATAGTCCTGCAAATAAGGGTAAAAGCTTCTTGCTTAGCAGTTTTAAATTTAAATTCTTAGTTAATAACTAAACTAGATTATCTAGCAGGAATGCGTGTAGCGTATAACGCTTATTATAGTATTTAGCCTATAACTTAACAGCCTTGCGCTAATATTCTACTATTACTTCCCTTTCTTAACGCATGCGTTCTACCTATTCTGTAACACTAGGGACATTAACAGCTAGTATAGGTTTATAATCTAGACTTAGGTAGAATCTATAGCATGCGTAGAATAGACTAACACCTATAGTCGCATTTTTTAAATTATTATAGGCGAATTCTGCTAAGGGCAATTAACCTGCCTATTTGTCTTACCTTTTATTAGCATAAGATCTAAGATAGTGTTTAAGTGCCTAATTCTGTCTTTCTGTCTGCCTGTTAGTCTGCGGGTAGAAGGCGGTGCTTAACTAGCGCGTCACCCGCATAGCGTAGCAGAAGTCTGACTAGTATTAGCTTATAAAGAGACTGCCTTAATCTGTAACTATGCCCTCTAGCAAGCTAAAAGGTTAAACTATCTCTTAAATAAAAAGGTTTGTAAGTTCTATAGCTTTTAGTAATTTTGTTATAGAGATATACCTTGCTATCTTAGTATAATAATCTACAACAACTAGTATTATATTATATACGCAAGATTCTTACCTGCTTAGCAGTAATCTAGTAATAAAGTCTATTATAATTTCTTACTATAGGCAAGTTAGCTGTAGAAGCGACTGCAACTCGCCGTATAGTTGCTATTAAAGCACCTTTGTCTTCTAGTAAACATTGCAGGAATTAATGTATTCCTTAATATTATGCTCTATGTTAAGCTAGTAGTACTTTTAGGACATTAATTTAAGTATTTTATCCCTGCTAAAGTGTCTAGCTAATAGATTATTATAATGTATCCTTAGGAGTTTAGCTCTAAGCGTTACCTCCCTTAGGATATATAACTAATTACTATATCTAAGCAATCCTTACTTATTAAACTTCTATTTTTAATTTTTTGCGCCTGCTTTGCGCTAGTTTGTTGCTTGCTCTGCAATAGCGTTTTGCTTTTGTTTTACCTAGTTGTCCCCTTTTTAGAACTCCTAGATTTGCGCTATAAGAGGTTCTAATAGTTCTTTATACAGTGCCTCCTGTTATAGTACTGCTTTAGCTACTACCTAGGTAACCTATGTATTAAAGACTATTCCCCCCTTAGGCGTCTTTTCTACCTATACTAGGCATAAGCTTATATCTATTACCTTAATAGCGCATATCTAGATATTTACCTTTATAGAGACATCCCTTTTAGGATAGGATAGGCCTGCTTCCTGTTAAGCTGTTGTTTAGCTATCTATTAGCACTTCTCCTGTAGCTAGTAGTAAGGAAGTCTGACTCTGCTTATCTAGTTGCAACTTTTTGCAAAGACTAGATACTAGATTAAGCTTCTTATTACTTGTTATTTTGCGGGCGCCTTATAGTTGCCTTAATAGTCTATTAGCAGGGTTGCTCTTCCCTTCTTAATGTTTAATTTTAAAATTATATAGTGTAAGTTTTATTACCTATCTTGCCTATCTTCCTTTAAGAACCTTTATATTTATAAAGCCTTGCAGGTTGTTGTAATTAGTTAAGACCTTAAGTTTATTTTTTAAACTATTAACATAGTAATGCTAATGCTTAATTAAGTAAATAATTACCCCTAGCTCTAAATTATAGGTTTCCTAGCGTTCTTCTACTAGTGTTAACTTTCTTAACTAGAAAGTAATTAGGTGCTAATTTCTATCCTTACAAAGCTGTAAAAAGATAGCAGCAAAGCCTAGGATAGAGGCATCTGTTTCTAATCTTAAAGGAAGTATATAATTATAGTGCCTTAGCAGAGGCGCTGTTAAGAAGATTTTGCTTAGTTAGCGTTTCGCCGTCTTAGCTTCTAGCGTCTAGCAGAAGGGTCCTTCCTTCCTCCCCTTAACAGAGCCTTTTAGTATGCTTGTTAGTAGTTTTATAATGTTAGAGAAGTGTGTAATAAATCTCCTATAGAAATTTACAAATCTAAGATAGACTTAAATATCTCTAAAGGATTTTAGTATTAGCTATTTAGTAACTATTTAGACCTATTCTAGATCTATCTTAACGCCGTCGTAACGCATAATAAACCCTAGGTAGGTAACTTTACTAACATAGAAGTAACACTTCTTAATATTAATAAATAACCTATGCTCCTAGAGCCGTTGTAGCACTTAGTAAACATAGTCCTAATAGTCCTTACCCTTTTAGGAGAAGATTAAGATATTATCTAGATAGATAATATAAAACTTGTTAACTAATCCTACTAATGCAAGATTAATATATCCCTAAAAGGTAGCAGGAGCGTTAGTAAGGCTAAATAGCATAATAAGGTACTTAAAGTGTCTGTAATAAGTGCAAAACGCCGTCTTCTACTTGTCGCCTCGCCGCATTATTACATAGTAATAGGCGTCCTTTAGATTAAGAAGAGTAAAGACTACTGCGCCTGCTAATTAATCTAGGAGTTCTATAATTAATAGCAGTGCTAGTCTATTCTTCTTTATAACCTTATTTAAACCCTAGTAGTTAACACATAGTTACAAGGTTCTATCCTTCTTTAGTGTAAAAAGGACAGGTGCGCCTGCAGGACTAGTGCTTTCCTTAATCTAGCTATTCTTTAAGGCCTTTTCTAGGTACTCGCGAAGTATCTCTAATTCTTATAAAGAAAGATTATAAATTAGCCTAAATAGCACACTAGTACCCGCCTCTAGTTTAATAGCGTGTTTATAGGCCCTTGCTGTTATTACAGCATTATCTGTACTAGCTACATCCTTAAATTCAGCTAGTTCTAGCAGAAGTTTTAGAACCTTAGGCTTCGCTGCGTTAGCTAAGGTAGTACCTACTATAAGGTAAACTATAGCTTTATTATTATAATAATTAATAAAAGTTCTAAGGTCCTTAACTTGCTACAACTTGTTGTTAATCTTCTAGCGCTACTCCTTCTTCTTACAGTTAATAACTATTTAGAGCTGCTTTAGAGCGGGTAGACCTAAGATAACTTAATTAGCTACATCTATTATTCTATAGCAGATAATTTGTTCTTCTCTTTCTCTTCCCTAACTATCCTTAATTTAGATTAGGACCTAATAGGCATAAAAGCTTTAGGCATGTTTTAAATTAGGTAGTGTAAACTTTAGTAACTCTGCATTTGTTAGCTCTAGCAGTTATTATTCTATAGCAAACTTCTTATTAATAACGTTAGTCTCTGCACCTACGTTAAGCGTTATAGGGGTTGCTGTCTATTTGCTATTAAGGCGCTAGATTAAACCTTCTGTCTTAATGTGTTCCTCCTTTTATAATGCTACCTGTCTAGAGGGATTAGAGGTGTCCTTCTAGAACTCTATTTTTTTATTAAATTAATAGCATTTACTCCTGTTGCCAGAGTGCCTCCTTCCTTCTTCTTTAGGGAGTAACACTTGCTTAAGTAGTAACCCTATTTTTAGCAATTATAGCACTAAATATTCTTCTTTTTCTACTTATTATCCTTAGACTTTCCTTGCTCTTTCTTATTAGGTTTCTTATTAGTTAACGTGTTCTCCTTCTTTAATTTGCTACTTTAATTCTGCGTAGCGCTAGTATTATACTATTATAGTAAAGGTAACACGCTACTGCGTTACTAGTTTTCCTCTAGGGTAGAGGCTTAAGTTACTAAGTCCTGTCGTGTCGCTAGAAATGCCTTATAGTTAACTAAGGCTATTCTAAGGGCAGGAAGCAGTTTACTATAAAGGTGCATTTATAATTGCTTATTATAGTAAGGTAGATTAATTTACAATTCTAAGGTTGTTAGGAAGGCAGTAAACTTATTTACTAATTAATTCTCTCTCTGCTTAGCCTTAGAATATTGCATTATAATCTAAAGCTCTTAGTTTATTAGATTTTTAAGTTAGTCTAGTAAGAAGGTTATTATCTTGCTCTACGTGTGCGCTACGCCGTTGTAGACCTGTTTATTCTAAATCTAGATTTATTAGTATGTCTAAGTTAAATATTAAAGTATATAAGTAATTTTCTAATCTTCTAAGGTAAAAGCACTTAGGTCTATTTAAAAGGCTATCTTTAGCCTAATTTAGAAGTCCTAGTGTTCCCTAATGCTCTTACCTTTAAAAATTAGTATCTTTTTAATCTTAGGTCCTTGCATGGGAATAGGTGTTAGGAGGACTTTAATTTGCTGTTGTTGCGGTAGTAGAGGGTTGTCTCTAAGCTCTAGTAAAGCTTTTCTACCTCTAGGTAGTAGTAGTTTGTTTAGTTCTTCTTTAGATTTAGGTGTATTTACTACCTTATCTCTTGTTTGTTTTTTATATTTTGCTAGTAGGACATTGTATTTCTCTAACAACTAAGCATAGGTAGTCTTAGGTTAAGGAGCAGTCTCTATTAGTAGAGGGGCTTGTGTAGAGGATTCTCCCTCCTAAGGTACCTAGTGTACTTATTTAGGTTAGTTCTATTCTAGTAGCGCTAATATAGTAAAGCGCCGTTATAAAGGTGTTAGAGAAGGTGTGCTTTAGTTTAAATTAAGGTAAACTAGCTAAGCTGCTGTGCACTTAAAGAGAATTTAGAATTATAAAGGGATTTATAGTAGCAAGCTAATTTAAAGAAATAATAAGACTAAATTCTAAGGAACTAGAGAGTTACTAGTCCTAAGCTATCTATATAGCCTCTAATTACATAATTCCTAGTTACGTAGCTAACGTAACCCTAGCGCTGCGCTAGGTGTTTGCCAGCCCCTCTTACATTTTAGCTTAACTAATGCACTAGCTTAATTTTAGGCCTATATTAACTAAGTATTAGCTAGGTTAATAGATATTACATGTATTATCTATCTAGATAATATCCTAATCTTTAGTAAAACTAAAGAGGAGCATGTAGTATACGTAAAGGAAGTCCTTAGAAGATTACGCAAAGTAAAGCTTAAATTAAACCTTAAGAAGTATAAGTAGCATACTAGGGAAATAGAGTACCTAGGCTATATTATAGTACTAGAAGGGATTAAAATTAACTTAGATAGAGTTAAAATAATTACTAACTAGCTAGAACTATGCATAGTGCAGGATATCTAGGTGTTTATTAGATTTATAAACTATTACAGGAGATTTATTAATAGCTTCTTAAGGATTACGCTCCCTTTAACTAAATTAACCTAGAAGGGGCTAAATGCAGCTAAAGGGGGCTAAGCACAGAGGAGGGAGGAGAGCGTAGGCCTAAATATTAGGGAGCAAGGCAGGAAGTCTTTTTAAGCTCTAAAGGATTCCTTCCTTACTATCCTAATTCTAGCTTATTTTAAGAGAGACCGCAAAACTAAAATAGAAGTAGATGCTTCTAGCAGTGTAATCTTAGGTATTTTCTCCTAGTTAGTACTAGAACTAGATAGAAAGGCCTAATAGAGGCTAGTTAACTTCTTTTTAAGGAAGTTAACTAAAGAATAGTATAATTATAATACCTATAACGCAGAGTTATTAGCAATTATAGAGAGTTATAAGCATTAGCGCTATTACCTTAAAGCTCTCCCCTTTAATCTTTTAACAGATTATAATAACCTTTATTAGTTTATAGAGATAAAAACACTAAATAGCTGCTAGGTGCGCTCTTACTTAAAGCTAACAAAGTATAACTTTGTAATTACTTACTAGCCTAGATTAATAAATCCTGCTAATAAACCTTTAAGAAGGCTAGATTACATAGCTAAGAAGCAAGCTCTATTAAATAAATATAATAAAGCTTTTATTAGCCCTATGTAGGACCTCCTAAATAGAATAGAGCGCACTAAGGCTCTGTTAGTATTAGCAGTTATAACGCGTGCTAAAAGAATACAGGTTAAGTATAATAAGGCTGCATAAACTAACTCTAAGCTTACTAAGATCCCTACTAACCTAGGCAAGGACCTAAAATATATAGTAGAGGATAAAGAAGATTTAGATGCAACTTCTAACAAGTTAGAGGATAAGGATAGCTAAGATAAGCTAATAGGTCCTATCTAAGGCTAATTAGGGATAGTAGTCCTAAATACTCTAGAAGAACGCTTAAACGCAATTAGACAAGCGCATAATAACCCTATATTAGGTTATTTTAGAGTAAGGCGTATACTAGAGAAGGTTATGCGTAAGTTCTAGTAGAAAAATATAAAGAAGGACGTAGAGGACTATTGCTATAACTATATATATTATACTAGGGTAAAAGCTCTAAAACACTAACCTTATAGACTTCTATAACTAATTAAACCTCCTATAGGTTTATAGCAGGACGTTACTATAGATTTTATTATAGAATTGCCTTTAAGTAAGTACTTAGGGCAAGTGTATAATTTAATACTAGTAGTAGTAGATAAGTTAACTAAGATAGCCTACTATATCCTAGCAAGATCTAATTAGGATGCCTGTAACCTAGCATAAGTCTAGATTAGAGACATTATTAGACTTTATAAAGTCCTATAGCAGGTTATCTTAGATAGAGGTCCTATAATAAATTCTAAATTCTAGGATACTTTTAATTACTACTTAAATAGGAGGCGAGTTTTAACTTCTGCTTTTTACCCTTAGACAGATAGACAGACAGAAAGATAAAATTAAACCCTAGAGCAGTATCTCTAGTATTTTTACTATCTAGAACAGGATAATTAGGCTATGTAGTTACTAATTACAGAGTTTGCGTATAATAATAGCATACACGTAGTAATAAGGGTGTTACTATTTAAAGTATACTACAGAGCAGACCTAAGGGGCCTAAATTAGCTAGGAATAGCCCTAGGTAATAGGGAATTACCCTTAGGGCTTAGGACTGCCGCTTATGTGCTTATAATCTAGTCTAAGTATAAAAGGAAAATCTTAGTAAGTAATACCTATTAAAAGGTATATTAAGATAAGAAACGCATGCACCTTAATTTAAAGATTAGAGATTAAGTAATAATATCTAATTACTACATAAGGTTATTAAGACTAAAGAAGAAGCTAGATTAGAAATTTATTAGACCTAGGACTATAAAGGCTAAAATTAGCCTAACAGTATATAAAGTAGACATCCTAGGGCTTAAAAGTATTTATCTAGTCTTCTATATATTATTATTAGAACTATATACACTACGTAGCTTACTGCTATACCTAGAGGAACTAGTTATAGATACCTTAAGGGAATGTAGAGATAATATATATAAAGTAGAGAAGATCCTCTAAAGGAGGTAGAATAGTGTAAGAGTGTAGGAATATCTAATTAAGTAGCGTAGCTATACCCCTAAAGAGAACTCTTAGGAGCCAGGACTAAATATTAGCAAAAATGCACTTAGAAAGTTCTAGAAAGACTACTAAATCTAGCAAAAATAAATAAATAAGGTAACTAAATCTAGTTAAACCTAATTATAAAGGGATTTACAGTAGCGAGCTGATTTAAAGAATTAATAAGACTGAATTCTAAGGAACTAGAGAGTTGCTAGTTCTAAGCTATCTATATAGCCTCTAATTATATAATTCCTAGTTATATAGCTAACGTAACCCTAGCGCTGCGCTAGGTATTTACCAGCCCCTCTTATAATTACCTCTCCTCTTAAGGTAACTATCCTTAGTTACTATAGAGGTTGTTCTGCTATTTTCCTTTAGCTCTAGGCAGCTATAGGACGTTCCTATTAGCTCGCTTAGCTAGCGTGGTTTTTTATAGAATACAAGAATATTAATAATATTATAATAATAATTATGCAATACTATTTGCTAAACTACCTTTCTTATTCTTTGTACCTAACTTAATCTTACGTCTCTACCTAAACGCCTACGTCTTAACTTTATATCTCTTACTTCCTTTAATTTTAATAGTTTAACTTTAACTTTAATATAGTATGTACTCTAAAGGTTTTGTTTTGCTAGCGCTAACCCTATAGGTAGGCTACCCTAATCGCGAGTTGCGCCTACCCTATAGTTTAACTTAACTATCTAATATGCTTACGTTATTCTAAGCAAATTTAAGAGGGGGTCTATTATAACAGGGGTACTAATAAGAAGTACGCGTATTATACTTACTAGCATAAATACTATAACCCTATCCCTAATTCTTTTATCTACTAGGTTAACTAGCTTATGTGCTATAAGTTTAGGCTCCCTACTATTACTTTAGCTTACTACCCCTAGCGTTGCGCTGCGTTAGCGCTAGAGGTACGCACCTATACTAAGGAGGTAGAGGCCTACCTTATTAAGGTTAAGCAACATAGTAGAACTTGCTGCCCTATAGGTAGTAATACTAGTCTTCTAATTATTTAGGTCTTAAATAATATTTATGCTACTTTAATTAGTATTCTAGATGTTTAGCGTTTAGAAGTATATTTCTCCCTTTCTACTCTACGCCGTTATACTAACTTTACATAGGCTAGTCTTGCCCTGTTTAGCCCTGCTAACGCGCCTCTTAATAATATCTCTTCCTAGTACTCCTCCTCTAAATCTAACTCTAATAATAATAATAATAACGCTAGTAATAATAAAGATACTCTAGTTAATAAAGAGGAGGTATAAGAAGGTAGTAATAAAGATGTTCCTCCTTTAGGTAATAATAAAGAGATAGAAGTAGAGGATAATAACCTAGTTCCTAACGCTAAGGAGGCTAACGCTATTACTTATAATAACATTAAAGAGGCAGCTAAGCGCCTATCTAAGGGCCTAATTTTACTTTCTTTCTATATTACTACTTCCTATTATTCTAGTAATAGTACTTCCGCCTTTTTAACCCTTATTAAGGCTAAGACTCCTATTCCTGCTCCTTCCTCTACTTTTAAGGTTAAGTAAGCTTATCTAAAGTCTAGTCTTTTCCCTAATTAAGGTAGTAGTTATGCAGGTAGCAGTTATTATAGTAGCTCTTTGCTAGTAGGTAGATTACGCCTACTTCCTCCTTTGCGTAGATTAAACTTTAATCCTATAGGTTAATTCCCTAAGAAGCATTACTTTAGTCCTAATAGCTCCTCTACTAATAAGCGCACTAAGTTAGATAAGGGTAAGAGTAAGGCTAGCACCCTCCTTAAGGGCCCTGTTTCCTAACCTAATTTGCCTCCCCCCGTCTCTAACTGTAGTAGTCCCTCTAGTAATACTATTAACCTAATAACTCCTCTCTATTATAGCGCTACTTATTAAGCTAAGGTTACTCCTAAGTCCGCCTAAAAGGCTCCTGTGCAGAAATCTTCTACTAAGAAGGCTTCTACTAAGAAGACTCCTATAAAGAAGCCTGCTAGTTCTGCTAGAACTAATAAACTTGCTTAATTTTATGTGTTTTCTTAGATTTTCTTTTCTGTTTTTTATAAAGTAGATATTTATAATAATGCTTAAAATTTAACTCTTTGTTTCTTAATTTTAATTTTCTTTTTACTTGTAATACTTCTTAATTGCGCCTAAATTAATATTCTTCTTAGTAACCTATTTATTATATTTATGTAGGTATCCTTCCTACTTAACAAGATATGTTACTAGCCTCTTCCCCTTACTATTAAGAAGGGCTTTAACTTCCTAGCGTTCCTCTTACTCTTTACTATTATCTACCTTAATTAGCCCTAGGAGAGGTGTAGGCTCTCTAGGTTTTTTAATGTATTTCTTAAGGAGACTAACGTTAAACACTAGGTGTATTCTTAACCTAGGTAGCAGGAGCAATTAATACGCTTATTTTCTAACTAGCTTAATAATTTAATATAGTCCTGCGATGTAAGAGGGGCTAGTAAATACCTAGCGCAGCGCTAGGGTTACGTCAGCTACGTAACTAGGAATTATATAATTAGAGGCTATATAGATAGCTTAGAACTAGTAACTCTCTAGTTCCTTAGAATTTAGTCTTATTAATTCTTTAAATTAGCTTGCTACTATAAATCCTTTTATAATTCTGAATTCTCTTTAAGTGTACAGCAGCTTAGTTAGTTTATCTTAATTAAACTAAAGCATACCTTCTTTAACACCTTTATAACAGCGCTTTACTATGTTAGCGCTACTAGAACAGAACTAACCTAAACAGGTGCATTAGGCACCTTAGGAGGGAGAGTCCTCTATATAAGCCCCTCTATTAACAGAGACTGCTTCTTAATCTAAGACTACCTATGCCTAGTTATTAGAGAAATATAATGTCCTACTAGCAAAACATAAAAAACAAATAAGAGATAAGGTAGCAAATACACCTAAATCTAAAGAACTAAATAAACTACTACTACCTAGAGGTAGAAAAGCTTTATTAGAGCTTAGAGACAACCCTTTACTACCGCAATAACAGCAAATTAAAATCCTCCTAACACATATCCCTATGCAAGGACCTAAGATTAAAAAGATACTAATTTTTAAAGGTAAGAGCATTAGGGAATACTAGGACTTCTAAATTAGGCTTAAGATAGCCTTTTAAATAGACCTAAGTGCTTTTACTTTAGAAGATTAGAAAATTACTTATACACTTTAATATTTAACTTAGATATACTAACAAATCTAGATTTAGAATAAACAGGTCTATAACAGCGTAGCGCATACGTAGAGTAAAATAATAACCTTCTTACTAGACTAACTTAAAAATCTAATAAACTAAGAGCTTTAGATTATAATGTAATATTCTAAGGCTAAGCAGAGAGAAAATTAATTAGTAAATAAGTTTACTACCTTCCTAATAACCTTAGAATTACAAATTAATCTACCTTACTATAATAAGTAATTATAAATGCACCTTTATAGTAAACTGCTTCCTGCCCTTAAAACTACCTTAGTTAACTATAAGGCATTTCTAGCAACACAACAGGACTTAGTAACTTAAGCCTCTACTCTAGAGGAAAACTAGTAACGCAGTAGCGTGTTGCCTTTACTATAACAGCATAATACTAGCGCTACGCAGAATTAAAGTAGCAAATTAAAGAAGGAGAACACGTTAACTAATAAGAAACCTAACAAGAAAGAGCAAGGAAAGTCTAAGGATAACAAGTAGAAAAAGAAGAATATTTAGTGCTATAATTACTAAAAATAGGGTTACTACTTAAGCAAGTGTTACTCCCTAAAGAAGAAGGAAGGAGGCACTCTGGCGACAGGAGTAAATGCTATTAATTTAATAAAAAAATAGAGTTCTAGAAGGACACCTCTAATCCCTCTAGACAGGTAGCATTATAAAAGGAGGAACACATTAAGACAGAAGGTTTAATCTAGCGCCTTAACAGTAAATAGACAGCAACCCCTATAACGCTTAACGTAGGTGCAGAGACTAACGTTATTAATAAGAAGTTTGCTATAGAATAATAACTGCTAGAGCTAATAAATGCAGAGTTACTAAAGTTTATACTACCTAATTTAAAACATGCTTAAAGTTTTTATGCTTATTAGGTCCTAATCTAAATTAAGGATAGTTAGGGAAGAGAAAGAGAAGAATAAATTACCTGCTATAGAATAATAGATATAGCTAATTAAGTTATCTTAGGTCTACCCGCTCTAAAGCAGCTTTAAATAGTTATTAACTGTAAGATAAAGGAGTAGCGCTAGAAAATTAATAACAAGTTATAGCAAATTAAGGACCTTAGCACTTTTATTAATTATTATAATAATAAAGCTATAGTTTACCTTATAGTAGGTACTACCTTAGCTAACGCGGTAAAGCCTAAGGTTCTAAAGCTTCTGCTAGAACTAGCTGAATTTAAGGATGTGGCTAGTACAGACGACGCCGTAATAACAGTAAGAGCCTATAAATACGCTATTAAACTAGAGGCAGGTACTAGTATGCTATTTAGGCTAATTTATAATCTCTCTCTATAAGAGTTAGAGATACTTCGCGAGTACCTTAAAAAGGCCTTAAAGAATAGCTAGATTAGGGAAAGCACTAGTCCTGCAGGCGCACCTGTTCTTTTTATACTAAAGAAGGATAGAACCTTATAACTATATATTAACTATTAGGGTCTAAATAAGGTTATAAAGAAGAATAGACTAGCACTACTATTAATTACAGAACTCCTAGATTAATTAGTAGGCGCAGTAGTCTTTACTCTTCTTAATCTAAAGGACGCCTATTACTGTGTAATAATATAGTAAGGTAATAAGTAGAAGACAGCGTTTTGCACTTATTACAGACACTTTAAGTACCTTATTATGCTATTTAGCCTTACTAATACTCCTGCTACCTTTTAAGGATATATTAATCTTGCATTAGCAGGATTAGTTAACAAGTTCTATATTATCTATCTAGATAATATCTTAATCTTCTCCTAAAGGGGTAAGGACTACTAGGACTATGTTTACTAAGTGCTATAACAGCTCTAGGAGCATAGGTTATTTATTAATATTAAGAAGTATTACTTCTATATTAGTAAAGTTACCTACCTAGGGTTTATTATGCGTTATAATGGCGTTAAGATAGATCCTAAACAGGTCTAAATAGTTACTAAATAGCTAATACTAAAATCCTTTAGAGATGTTTAAGTCTATCTTAGATTTGCGAATTTCTATAGGAGATTTATTACACACTTCTCTAACATTATAAAACTACTAATAAGTATGCTAAAAGGCTCTGTTAAGGGGAGGAAGGAAGGACCCTTCTGCTAGACGCTAGAAGCTAAGACGGCAAAACGCTAACTAAGCAAAATCTTCTTAATAGCGCCTTTACTAAGGCACTATAATTATACACTTCCTTTAAGATTAGAAATAGATGCCTCTATCCTAGGCTTTGCTGCTATCTTTTTACAGCTTTGTAAGGATAGAAATTAGCACCTAATTGCTTTCTAGTTAAGAAAGTTAATACTAGTAGAAGAACGCTAGGAAACCTATAATTTAGAGCTAGGGGCAATTATTTACTTAATTAAGCATTAGTATTACTATATTAATAGTTTAAAAAACAAACTTAAGGTCTTAACTAATTATAACAACCTGCAAGGCTTTATAAATATAAAGGTTCTTAAAGGAAGACAGGTAAGATAGGTAATAAAACTTGCACTATATAATTTTAAAATTAAACATTAAGAAGGGAAGAGCAACCCTACTAATAGACTATTAAGGCAACTATAAGGCGCCTGCAAAATAATAAGTAATAAGAAGCTTAATCTAGTATCTAGTCTTTGTAAAAGGTTGCAACTAGATAAGCAGAGTTAGACTTCCTTACTGCTAGCTATAGGAGAAGTGCTAATAGATAGCTAAATAATAGCTTAATAGGGAGCAGGCTTATCCTATCCTAAAAGGGATGTCTTTATAAAGGCGAATATCTAGATATACGCTATTAAGGTAACAGATATAAGCTTATGCCTAGTGTAGGTAGAAAAGACGCTAGAAGGGGGAATAGTCTTTAATACACAGGTTACCTATATAGCAGCTAAAGTAGTACTATAATAGGAGGCACTATATAAAGAACTATTAGAACCTTTTATAGCGCAAATTTAGGAGTTCTAAGAAGGGGATAACTAGGTAAAATAAAAGTAAGACGCTGTTGCGGAGCAAGTAACAAACTAGCGTAAAGCAGGCGTAAAAAATTAAAAATAGAAGTTTAATAAGTAAGGATTACTTAGATACAGTAATTAGTTATATATTCTAAGGGAGGTAATACTTAGGGCTAAACTCCTAAGGATATATTATAATAATCTATTAGCTAGACACTTTAGAAGGGATAAGACTCTTAAATTAATGTCCTAAAAATACTACTAGCTTAATATAGAGTATAACATTAAGGAGTATATTAATTCCTATAATATTTACTAGAAGATAAAGGTGCTTTAATAGCAACTATATAGCAAGTTATAGTTACTTCTATAGCTAACTTGCCTATAGCAAGAAATTATAATAGATTTTATTACTAGGTTACTGCTAAGCAGGCGAGGATCTTATGTGTATAACGTAATACTAGTTATTATAGATTATTATACTAAGATAGTAAGGTATATCCCTATAATAAAATTACTAAAAGCTGTAGAACTTACAGACCTTTTTATTTAAGAGATAGTTTAACCTTTTAGCTTACTAGAAGGCATAGTTACAGATTAAGGCAGTCTCTTTATAAGCTAATACTAGTTAGACTTCTGCTACGCTACGCAGGTGACGCGCTAGTTAAGTACTGCCTTCTACCTGCAGACTAACGGGCAGATAGAAAGATAGAATTAGGCACTTAAACACTATCTTAGATCTTATGCTAATAAAAGGCAGGATAAATAGGCAGGTTAATTGCCTTTAGCAGAATTTGCCTATAATAATTTAAAGAATGCAACTATAGGTATTAGTCTATTCTACGCATGCTACAGATTCTACCTAAGTCTAGATTATAAACCTATACTAGCTGTTAATGTTCCTAGTATTATAGAATAGGTAGAACGCATGCGTTAAGAAAGGGAAGTAATAGCAGAATACTAGCGTAAGGCTGTTAAGTTATAGGCTAAATACTATAATAAGCGTTATATGCTACATGCATTTCTGCTAGATAAGCTAGTTTAGTTATTAACTAAGAATTTAAATTTAAAACTCTTAAGTAAAAAGCTTTTACCCTTATTTGCAGGACTATATTAAATTGTTAAGCTAGTTAGAAAATAAGCATATTAATTACTCCTGCTACCTAGGTTAAGAATATACCTAGTGTTTAACGTTAGTCTCCTTAAGAAATACATTAAAAAACCTAGAGAGCCTACACCTCTCCTAGGGCTAATTAAGGTAGATAATAGTAAAGAGTAAGAGGAACGCTAGGAAGTTAAAGCCCTCCTTAATAGTAAGGGGAAGAGGCTAGTAAAATATCTTATTAAGTAGGAAGGATACCTACATAAATATAATAAATAGGTTACTAAGAAGAATATTAATTTAGGCGCAATTAAGAAGTATTACAAGTAAAAAGAAAATTAAAATTAAGAAATAAAGAGTTAAATTTTAAGTATTATTATAAATATCTAATTTACAAAAAAAACAAAAAAGAAAATCTAAGAAAACACACAAAATTAAGTAAGTTTATTAGTTCTAGCAGAACTAGCAGGCTTCTTTATAGGAGTCTTCTTAGCAGAAGCCTTCTTAGTAGAAGATTTCTGCACAGGAGCCTTTTAGGCAGACTTAGAAGTAACCTTAGCTTAATAAGTAGCGCTATAACAGAGAGGAGTTATTAGGTTAATAGTATTACTAGAGGGACTACTATAGTTAGAGATAGGGGGAGGTAAATTAGGTTAGGAAATAGGGCCCTTAAAGGGGGTGCTAGCCTTGCCCTTACCCTTATCTAACTTAGTGCGCTTATTAGTAGAGGAGCTATTAGGACTAAAGTAACGCTTCTTAGGGAATTAACCTATAGGATTAAAGTTTAATCTACGTAAAAGAAGAAGTAGGCGTAATTTACCTGCTAGTAAAGAGCTACTATAATAACTACTACCTGCATAACTACTACCTTAATTAGAGAAGAGACTAGACTTTAGATAAGCTTGCTTAACCTTAGAAGTAGAGGAAGGAGCAGGAATAGGAGTCTTAGCCTTAATAGGGGTTAAAAAGGCAGAAGTGCTGTTGCTAGAATAATAGGAAGTAGTAATATAGGAAGAAAGTAAAATTAGGCCCTTAGATAGGCGCTTAGCCGCCTCTTTAATGTTGTTATAAGTAATAGCGTTAGCCTCCTTAGCATTAGGAACTAGGTTATTATCCTCTACCTCTATCTTTTTATTATTACCTAAAGGAGGAATATCTTTATTACTACCTTCTTATACCTCCTCTTTATTAACTAGAGCATCTTTATTATTACTAGCGTTATTATTATTATTATTAGAGTTAGATTTAGAGGAGGAGTACTAGGAAGAGATATTATTAAGAGGCGCGTTAGTAGGGCTAAGCGGGGCAAGACTAGCCTATGCGAAGTTAGTACAACAGCGTAGAGCAGGAAGGAAGAAATATACTTCTAAACGCTAAATATCTAGAATACTAATTAAAGTAGTATAAATATTATTTAAGGCCTAAATAACTAGAAGACTAGTGTTATTACCTATAGGGCAGTAAGTTCTACTATATTACTTAACCTTAATAAGGTAGGCCTCTACCTCCTTAGTATAGGTGCATACCTCTAGCGCTAACGCAGCGTAACGCTAGGGGTAGCAAGCTAAAGTAATAGTAGGGAGCCTAGACTTATAGCGCATAAGCTAGTTAACCTAGTAGATAAAAGAATTAGAGATAGGGTTGCAGTATTTATGCTAGTAAGCATAATACGCGCATTTCTTATTAGTACCCCTATTATAATAGACCCCCTCTTAAATTTGCTTAGAATAACGTAAGTATATTAGATAGTTAAGTTAAACTATAGAGTAGGCGCAACTTGCGATTAGGGTAGCCTACCTATAGGGTTAGCGCTAATAAAATAAAACCTTTAGAGCACAGACTATATTAAAGTTAAAGTTAAACTATTAAAATTAAAGAAAGTAAGAGATATAAAGTTAAGACGCAGGCGTTTAGGCAGAGACGTAAGATTAAGTTAGGTATAAAGAATAAGAAAGGTAGTTTAGTAAATAGTATTGCATAATTATTATTATAATATTATTAATGTTCTCGCATTCTATAAAAAACCGCGCTAGCTAAGCAAGCTAATAGGAACGTCCTATAGCTACCTAGAGCTAAAGGAAAATAGCAGAATAACCTCTATAGTAACTAAGGACAGTTGCCTTAAGAGGGGAGGTAATTATAAGAGGGGCTAGTAAACACCTAGCGCAGCGCTAGGGTTACATTAGCTATGTAACTAGGAATTATATAATTAGAGGCTATATAGATAGCTTAGAACTAGTAACTCTCTAGTTCCTTAGAATTTAGTCTTATTAATTCTTTAAATTAGCTTACTACTGTAAATCCTTTTACATGCGAATAAGGGTAAAAGCTTTTTACTTAGGAGTTTTAAATTTAAATTCTTAGTTAATAACTAAACTAGATTATCTAGTAGAAATGCATGTAGCGTATAACGCTTATTATAGTATTTAGCCTGTAACTTAACAGCCTTACGCTAGTATTCTGCTATTACTTTCCTTTCTTAACGTATGCGTTCTACCTATTCTATAATACTAGGGATATTAATAGCTAGTATAGGTTTATAATCTAGACTTAGGTAGAATTTATAGCATGCGTAGAATAGACTAACACCTATAGTTGTATTCTTTAAATTATTATAGGCAAATTCTGCTAGAGGTAATTAACCTGCCTATTTATCCTGCCTTTTATTAGCATAAGATCTAAGATAGTGTTTAAGTACCTAATTCTATCTTTCTGTCTGCCTATTAGTCTACAGGTAGAAGGCGGTGCTTAACTAGCGCGTTACCTGCGTAGCGTAGCAGAAGTCTAACTAGTATTAGCTTGTAAAGAGACTGCCTTAATCTGTAACTATGCCTTCTAGCAAGCTAAAAGGTTAAACTATCTCTTAAATAAAAAGGTCTGTAAGTTCTATAGCTTTTAGTAATTTTATTATAAGGATATACCTTGCTATCTTAG
>MU005766.1:995461-1083310 GCA_010093715.1 Pleomassaria siparia CBS 279.74 | reverse complement strand
GTATTAGCTTATAAAGAGACTGCCTTAATCTGTAACTATGCCCTCTAGCAAGCTAAAAGGTTAAACTATCTCTTAAATAAAAAGGTCTGTAAGTTCTATAGCTTTTAGTAATTTTATTATAGGGATATACCTTGCTATCTTAGTATAATAATCTATAATAACTAGTATTGCGTTATACACGCAAGATCCTTACCTGCTTAGCAGTAATCTAGTAATAAAGTCTATTATAATTTCTTGCTATAGGCAAGTTAGCTGCAGAAGCAACTGCAACTTGCTGTATAGTTACTATTAAAGCACCTTTGTCTTCTAGCAAATATTATAGGAATTAATATATTCCTTAATATTATGCTCTATGTTAAGCTAGTAGTACTTTTAGGATATTAATTTAAGTGTCTTATCCCTGCTAAAGTGTCTAGCTAATAGATTATTATAATATATCCTTAGGAGTTTAGCTCTAAGCGTTACCTCTCTTAGGATATATAACTAATTACTATATCTAAGTAATCCTTACTTATTAAACTTTTATTTTTAATTTTTTGCGCCTGCTTTGCGCTAGTTTATTGCTTACTCCGCAACAGCGTCTTGCTTTTATTTTACCTAGTTATCCCTTTCTTAGAACTCCTAGATTTGCGCTATAAGAGGTTCTAATAGTTCTTTATATAGTGCCTTCTATTATAGTGCTGCTTTAGCTGCTGCATAGGTAACCTATGTATTAAAGACTATTCCCCCCTTAGGTATCTTCTCTACCTATACTAGGCATAAGCTTATATCTGTTACCTTAATAGCGTATATCTAGACATTTACCTTTATAAAGATATCTATTTTAGAATAGGATAGGCCTGCTCCCTATTAAGCTGTTATTTAGCTATCTATTAGCACTTCTCCTGTAGCTAGCAGTAAGGAAGTCTAACTCTACTTATTTAGTTACAACTTTTTACAAAGACTAGATACTAGATTAAGCTTCTTATTACTTGTTATTTTAAAGGCGCCTTACAGTTGCCTTAATAGTCTATTAGCAGGGTTGCTCTTCCCTTCCTAATGTTTAATTTTAAAATTATATAGTGTAAGTTTTATTACCTATCTTGCTTATCTCTCTTTAAGAACCTTTATATTTATAAAGCCTCGCAGGTTGTTATAATTAGTTAAGACCTTAAGTTTATTCTTTAAACTATTAACATAGTAATGCTAGTGTTTAATTAAGTAGATAATTACCCCTAGCTCTAAATTATAGGTTTCCTAGCGTTCTTCTACTAGTGTTAACTTTCTTAACTAGAAGGCAATTAGGTGCTAATTTCTATCTTTATAAAGCTGTAAAAAGATAGCAGCAAAGCCTAGGATAGAGGCATCTATTTCTAATCTTAAAGGAAGTATATAATTATAGTGCCTTAATAAAGGCGCTGTTAAGAAGATTTTGCTTAGTTAGCGTTTCGCCGTCTTAGCTTCTAGCGTCTAATAGAAAGGTCCTTCCTTCTTCCCCTTAATAGAGCCTTTTAGCATGCTTATTAATAGTCTTATAATGTTAGAGAAGTGTGTAATAAATCTCCTATAGAAATTTGCAAATCTAAGATAGACTTAAATATCTCTAAAGGATTTTAGTGTTAGCTATTTAGTAACTATTTAGACCTGTTTAGAATCTATCTTAACGCTATCGTAACGCATAATAAACCCTAGGTAGGTAACTTTACTAATATAGAAGTAATACTTCTTAATATTAATAAATAACCTATGCTCCTAGAGCTATTATAGCACTTAGCAAATATAGTCCTAATAGTCCTTACCTTTTTAGGAGAAGATTAAGATATTATCTAGATAGATAATATAAAACTTGTTAACTAATCCTGCTAATATAAGATTAATATATCCCTAAAAGGTAGCAGAAGCGTTAGTAAGGCTAAATAGCATAATAAGGTACTTAAAGTGTCTATAATAAGTATAAAACGCCGTTTTCTACTTATTACCTTACTGCATTATTATACAGTAATAGGCGTCCTTTAGATTAAGAAGAGTAAAGACTACTGCGCCTGCTAATTAATCTAGGAGTTCTGTAATTAATAGCAGTACTAGTCTATTCTTCTTTATAACCTTATTTAAACCCTAGTAGTTAATATATAGTTATAAGGTTCTATCCTTCTTTAGTGTAAAAAGGACAGGTACGCCTATAAAACTAGTGCTTTCCCTAATCTAGCTATTCTTTAAGGCCTTTTTTAGGTACTTGTAAAGTGTCTCTAATTCTTATAGAGAAAGATTGTAAATTAGCCTAAATAGCATACTAGTACCTGCCTCTAGTTTAATAGTGTGTTTATAGGCCCTTGCTATTATTACAGCGTTGTCTATACTAGCTACATCCTTAAATTTAGCTAGTTCTAGCAGAAGTTTTAGAACCTTAGGCTTTGCTGCGTTAGCTAAGGTAGTACCTACTATAAGGTAAACTATAGCTTTATTATTATAATAATTAATAAAAGTTCTAAGGTCCTTAACTTGCTACAACTTATTGTTAATCTTCTAGCGCTACTCCTTCTTCTTATAGTTAATAACTATTTAGAGCTACTTTAGAGCAGGTAGACCTAAGATAACTTAATTAGCTACATCTATTATTCTATAGCAGATAATTTATTCTTCTCTTTCTCTTCCCTAACTATCCTTAATTTAGATTAGGACCTAATAGGTATAAAAGCTTTAGGCATGTTTTAAATTAGGTAGTGTAAACTTTAGTAACTCTGTATTTATTAGCTCTAGCAGTTGTTATTCTATAGTAAACTTCTTATTAATAACGTTAGTCTCTATACCTATATTAAGCGTTATAGGGGTTACTATCTATTTGCTATTAATGCGCTAGATTAAACCTTCTATTTTAATGTATTCCTCCTTTTGTAATGCTACCTGTCTAGAGGGATTAGAGGTATCCTTCTAGAACTCTATTTTTTTGTTAAATTAATAGCATTTACTCCTGTCGCTAGAGTGCCTCCTTTCTTCTTCTTTAGGGAGTAACACTTGCTTAAGTAGTAACCCTATTTTTAGTAATTATAGTACTAAATATTCTTCTTTTTCTACTTATTATCCTTAGACTTTCCTTACTCTTTCTTATTAGGTTTCTTATTAGTTAACGTGTTCTCCTTCTTTAATTTACTACTTTAATTCTGCGTAGCGCTAGTATTACGCTGTTATAGCAAAGGCAACACGCTACTACGTTACTAGTTTTCCTCTAGAGTAGAGGCTTAAGTTACTAAGTCCTGTTATATTACTAGAAATGCCTTATAGTTAACTAAGGCTGTTCTAAGGGCAGAAAGTAGTTTACTATAAAGGTGCATTTATAATTACTTATTATAGTAAAGTAGATTAATTTGTAATTCTAAGGTTATTAGAAAGGCAGCAAACTTATTTACTAATTAATTCTCTCTCTGCTTAGCCTTAGAATATTACATTATAATCTAAAGCTTTTAGTTTATTAGATTTTTAAGTTAGTCTAGTAAGAAGGTTATTATCTTGCTCTACGTATGCGCTACGCTGTTATAGACCTGTTTATTCTAAATCTAGATTTATTAGTATGTCTAAGTTAAATATTAAAGTATATAAGCAATTTTTTAATCTTCTAAAGTAAAAGCACTTAGGTCTATTTAAAAGGCTATCTTAAGCCTAATTTAGAAGTCCTAGTGTTTCCTAATGCTCTTACCTTTAAAAATTAGTATCTTTTTAATCTTAGGTCCTTGCACGGGAATAGGTGTTAGAAGGACTTTAATTTACTGTTATTGCAGTAGCGGAGGGTTGTCTCTAAGCTCTAATAAAGCTTTTCTGCCTCTAGGTAGTAGTAGTTTATTTAGTTCTTCTTTAGATTTAGGTGTATTTGCTACCTTATCTCTTATTTATTTCTTATGTTTTGCTAGTAGAACATTATATTTCTCTAATAACTAAGCATAGGTAGTCTTAGGTTAAGGAGTAGTCTCTATTAGTAGAGGGGCTTGTGTAGAGGATTCTCCCTCCTAAGGTACCTAGTATACTTATTTAGGTTAGTTCTATTCTAGTAGCGCTAATATAGTAAAGCGCTGTTGTAAAGGTGTTAGAGAAAGTATACTTTAGTTTAAATTAAGATAAACTAGCTAAGCTGCTGTGCACTTAAAGAGAATTTAGAATTATAAAGGGATTTACAGTAGCAAGCTAATTTAAAGAAATAATAAGACTAAATTCTAAGGAACTAGAGAGTTGCTAGTTCTAAGCTATCTATATAGCCTCTAATTATATAATTCCTAGTTACGTAGCTAACGTAACCCTAGCGCTACGCTAGGTATTTGCTAGCCCCTCTTATAAATATATAGGGGATTAGACCTATAAGGTAACCTAATTACTAATAACTTTAGATATATAGGCCCTACACGCTTATAGGGATACGCGTAAAGCAGCTTTCCTTATAATACCTAGCAGGGTAATTAATAATTAACGCGTAGTTAATTAATTAATTAATTAATTAGTATATTAGGGAGGTAATTAATTAAGGCAATTAATTAATTAAGGCAGATAGAATTAATTAAGGCTTAAGCATTTAATTAAGGCGTATACAATCTATCTATTAGTTAATATTAATTAATTTTAATTAATATTAATATTAACTCGCAGTTAATTAAAATTAATATTAATATTAACTCGCAGTTAATTAAAATTAATATTAATATTAACGCGCAATTGCAATTAAAATTAATATTAATTAATTAAGGCTTAAATTATTTAAAAATAACGTCTCTAAGGTGTTGCTAAATGTACTCTAATTGCCTATTTAGGGATTACGTTAATTTTATTACAAGTTATTATAATATAGTAATATTATTATTTACTAGAAGCGCTAGCAGTGCGTGTAATAGTTATGCGAAATAATTACACGTATAAATATACTACTAAAACAGAGAAAATTATATTTCTAATTACTAATCTAACTTAAAATATAGCCCCTAATAGCGTGCGCGGCAGACTCCTTAATTAGGCTTATTAGTCCCCTAAATATTGCTTATTAGTCCCCTAGTTAACAAGTCCCTAAAAAAAAGCATGTGGGACCTAATTCTTCTTCACTAATTTGTGACTTGAACCCTGATAGTTTTGTATCTAACATGCCCCCTACTTGTATGTAACGTGTACGTACGTGTTTGGTTTTGTTAATTAATGGTCGATGACCTGAAGACGCGGGATCTGGTAGTGGCAAGTCAGAGAGAGGGAGAGAGAGACAAAAAGACAGAACAGAGAGACAAAGAGAGAGACGCAAAG
Organism: Pleomassaria siparia CBS 279.74; assembly: GCA_010093715.1. NCBI lineage: Eukaryota > Fungi > Ascomycota > Dothideomycetes > Pleosporales > Pleomassariaceae > Pleomassaria > Pleomassaria siparia. Next base: position 1,078,063 of record MU005766.1, on the reverse strand, counting down.
AGAGGAAGAGATTCGCAAAATGACGTCAGACGACGCTACGCCACACCCGTCAAAGCTTGCCCTTGCCCTTGTCCCCCCTTCCCTTTCCCTTCCCAATTCGATCCTTGGTGACGGGAAATCAATAAATCCACCATGCCGGATATAGCCTTTGCATGCGAATCCTGCAAAATATCCCTTATTACCCCATATTATGATTAGTGCTCACTCGTATTCGGTGCTTATTGTACTCTGCAGTTGTACATACATATACGTATGTCATGACAACACAAGGCCTTCCCAAATTGAAAATTGACAGTTGACAGTTGACGGTATGTATTAGCTACGCACGCACGCACGCCATGGACTTTTGTGGCGCTACAAATGGGTGACAAGCGAAAGAAAAAAAGAAGAAGAAAAAAAAAAAAAAAAGGCAGCTAATTAACGACGACCCAACAAGTATTATTCTCACACCTTCTTCTCCCATCCAATATTGTCGTTGAAAAATCCACGCGATAATTACTTGTCTTTTAGGCATGTCTGGACAAGTGGACGGGTGGACGGTTTCAACAGGTCAACAGGTCAACAGGTCAACAGGTAGTGTAAAATGTAAAATGGAAAATGGAAAATATAAACATGAATAAATAGTATTATCAGTCCAGTTCATTACAGAATTATCAAAAGCAACTAAGCAAAGTACAGCGCTTTGTCCCAAAATCGGTTTCGGTACACATGCTGTCTGTTCTATGTACAAGTAGTAACGCCCGCAATTTCCACCCGTGGTATCTGATATCCTCGTTCCCTTGACCTCTCTCTCTCTCTCTCTCTCTCTCTCTCTCTCGCGCACGCGCGTCCCCCTTTACTTCTCAATCAAGGTGTCACTTTGTGTACGCTCGGTCGTGTTTGTTTGTTTGTTTGTTTGTTTGTTTGTTCCAGTACGGTCAATGGCGTCTAAGAGTGGATATGCACCTCGGTCGTGCCACTACGATGCCAGGTAGCGAGCAGCACGCCGCAGCGACCGCACTTGTGTTGAACGTCCTTGAGCGACGTCACAAAGTACGGAATGCATCCAAAGCCGGTGACGCAGCAGACACCAAGAGCCCAGGCGCTGTTCAATCATTTAATTAACTCTTGTTCTTTCAAATACGGTCCCGGCCGGCCCGCAAGCATCGACTTGGTAGGGCCGTAGAGCTGCAAGTGACATGGACAAACTTACTGTACAGTGTTTCCCGTCTTGTACGCAACGTTGGTCATGGCACGCTGTCCGCAAGCAGGGCAATCAACCGGGGCGGGCGACCTGTTCAGGTTCGCAATCGGGGTGACGGTCTGGTATACGGTTCCGCTCTGCTGTTGCGGGGGCATTCCGGGGTTGTGAGGTGCCTGTTGGGGCTGGCCGGGCTGTGGCTGAATGTACCCGCTCTGATTCTGCTGGGGAGGCGGCGAGCCGGTATACGACTGCTGCTGGGGCTGCGCGTACATGGCATTTTGCTGGAACTGAGGCTGGTTGGCGTCTTGGTGGTAGACGGGCGGTTGCTGTTGCGCGTGGATATCAGGCGACTGTGGGAACTGGTTCATGGGGACTGGGGGAATAAATGGTCAACGGGGTTCATTCAAGACACGCATAGAAGCTCGGAAGAGTGACAGCTTACCTCCTTGCTTCTCCATTATGATGGTATTTATTACTATTCGAGTTGAAACGCGTGTGTAGTTGCGATGGCGTGAGTTGGTTCGTAAGTTTGCTTGATGTGTGAGTCGGGTGGTGACAAGGAACAGAGAACAAAGCAAGAAGAAGAACAAGGCAACAAAGAAAGAAAGAAAAAAGCTGGGTCGAAGCCGCTCTTGTACGGCACTTTGCTGGACATGGTCATCACCTTGGAACGGGACACGATCGGGTTTTATCGAGATTTTGGGGGCGCACAGCCTGAGCGTCTAGGGGAAGTGAGGGTGGTGCACTGCCCATGTTCACCATCATTCACAGGCTGACACAAGGGTATCCCCCCCAGTGTTAGCAATGTTGTCAGACCGTCCACACAACCTCAGCTGCGCAGACGAGTCCAATGGCGGTGCGGTATTGTGTACCCCAGCGCCAGACGGACCAAACATTCACAGCGCCTCTCAGCTTCAGCTCTCTATATTTGCCATGGTGTGCCTCAATACGACCCGTAAGCTTCGAAGCTCCACATGTGGGCTGGCGCGAATGTATGTACAAGTATACATGTTTGGGGGCGGCACTCACTCATGCTTTGCTTGTCCTTTATGCATTGCTTCGTATCTCTGCGCCCACGCATTAATTAATCATGTTGAATGCGGCCGAGTTTGACCTTGTTGCTTGCTGTACCGAGCCTCGCCTCTAGCCTCGCTTCACGCCTTCACAGTCACCCGTCACGGCGCATCGTGGACAAGTTTTGAGTTCTGACCACTGTCCGTGTTATATGTATGTACATACATACATACATACATACATATATGGCTATGCTGTGCTTGATAATATCTCGAATTCTGGGATATCTTTGTACGTTAGTCCCAAACTTGGTTCCCTTCGCCTGGCGCTAGCTAGCCTGGGTAGCACGGGTACCGACATGTACAATGTAGACTACCGATGCTTATTGGCCGTCCCCTTGCAGGCGGCCCTCTCCCGCATAGCACTCGTTCTATTTTTGAAAAGACATCACGTCCACCTAATAAATCGTAAAAGCTGCCGCTCGCGAAAAATTGTAACATCGTCACATGAACAGAGAAAAGCCCTGGACCAATTTGAAATGAAACACCAACCTGAAAGACCAGCTTCACTCCATTCGAGCTTAGAGAACAAAGGGCATTTGGTGTATCCTCCTCCCCAAAGGCAACGATAATTATCGCATCAAATCTTCTTCCCCACTTTGAAACAATGGCGTCGGTTTTGTAGATTTGTCTTTGATAGCGGGCGGGACCCGATCACGGGCACGCGAGCTGAGCCTTCTTCTACTTGCATGTGCCCAATTCGACTCACCGGAAACCTTGCAGAATGCACGTCCTAATAAATAAATAAGTAATCAATATCGCGTATCCATATCCTCGACATCGACATCGTCTTCAGATGAATCCTCGTATGAGTCCTTGGCAACGTCGTCATCGTCGTCGTCGTCGTCGTCGCTGTCTGCTCCATGGCCACCATTTCCCTTTAGTTCTTCCATTTGTCTAGGTGTGAGTTCGACCATCATGGGTGCATATTCGCCACATTCATCATCTTCGTCTGCGCCGTTGACGTCCATCTCGACCATCTCGCCGTCCTCGAGTTCGAGCATTCCGCGCTTGACGAAAGAGTCGTCTAATTCCCATCCAAACTCCTTTTGCAGGAATTCTTGGAGCTCGTCGAATTCGTCTACGATATCGGCCTTCCATTTCCCGTCAAAGTCATCCAGAGACCTGCGAAACCGGCGAAGCAGCGGCTTCAGGAATCCTCCGCCGTACTCATTCATGTCGAACATGCCTGCCTCCATGTCCGCGCAATGGCTCAGTTGTAGTCTGAGCATTTCGAGCAAGTCGATGAAAAGCTTCACACGCTCCTTGATCGCTTGGCGACACGTGAAGAGCACACTAAGCAGCCTCTTCCACTGCTCTAGACAAGAATTGTTGTTGAGTGTCAACACCATTAGGAACGTGAATTGAATCTCGCCCAACAGCTCGTTTTCCTGCGCTCGCTGATTTCTGCCTTGGCAGTGTTTCTCAATCAGCTCTCCCAGAGCCCAGGACCGATCTTGCGCACCTTCGGTCCTTTCCTGGCCCGTTGCGCCCTCCCTCCAGGTTTTCTTCAGGTCAATAGGTAAAAAATGGAGTACCTTCTCGGGCCGTAGCATGCTGTTGCTCGATTCTAGGCCCGGTATGCTGTCTTCGTCCTGGGCCGCAGAAGAAGCGGACGTCAGACTCCAATGATCTGGATTCAATCCCGTAATTCGTGACAGCAGCGTAGGGTTGATCTTCGAGGTAAGTTGACTCCAGTCTGCAGATTCTTCCACGACATCGTCTTCCTCCCGCGTATCTTTGGTGGGTACTGTTTGTCGATAAGGCGTGAGGCCGTCTTTCCAGATACTGCCTAAATTGGCTCTCCACCTCAGCACATCCGTCTGCTGTGTTGCCGCTATCAGGTCCTCGGTTGCGGCGTCCCATTTCTTAATGAAGACCTGCGGCGATCCTGCCCCAGGCGAGACGTAGAACCATGCGCCATGGCGTACAGAAAGCGATGTATCGCTAGCCACAAACACGAAATGCAAGCCCGGCGGTAGATTTTTCACGCCCCGAAACTTGTGAGTGGTCGTAAATGATAGCAGATCTATTCCGCCCAGCGCAGAAGACGGAAGATCTAGCAGTAACACGCAGTGTGTCTGATGTTCTGGATCCATCTTGGAGACGTAGAACAACGCCTCGAAAGCTGTGTGGCGGAGAATGTTGACGGTTCGGGATATTTACTAAGGATTAAGTGTTGTGGCGGGGTGAGAGGGAAAAAAAAGAAACTTTTATTGGGTATCATGTGCAAGCAAAAAAGAAATGTGTAGCAAAAGAAGGAATATCCTTTTGTAGAGTGACACAGGCGCAACCCGCTTGGAAAGATTTCGAATGCTACCTGTGTATGGCGGGGATGTATGTAAGAAGGTGTGATCTGAAAGAGGGATGGTTCGATAAATGAAGGGCATTTCCAAGGCTAGCGTACCGACCTGGGGCTTTTTTCCATCTGCATCTTTGCTTATTAGACATGAACCGTACAAGAGACAGGGCCAACCAAACAGTTTGACAATGTGGAGAAACTTGTATTTGTTAGTCCATTTCAACGTCATTATTATTAATTAAATTCATCTGAGCGAGAGCGAAAGCGTGCCATGCGTTGCCCAAATCTATTATTATTATTATTATGATTATTCCGCAACCTTTCCGAACAGGTTTCGCGCCTCTTCCCCACGTACGATAACATTGATGAACCTCTCTCTCTCTCGATACGTCAACTGCCTCCCAACAGCCAACGCTCTCCGTCACAGAGCAAGTCTAGTCACAGATATCTCGCGAGAAGGGAATTCCTAATTAATAACAATTAAAGTGTTTCCACCACTCTCGACCTTGGTTTGATACCCCCCCACCACCATAGGCATCGAGCTCTCCCGCCGCCGCGAATAACCACGCACAGAAAACAAACCCTATACATACTATATATACCATCATGGACCGTACGCGCCGCACTCCCGGCCTCTCCTCATTCTCCACCTCTCGCCTCTCCTCCTCAGCTTACACCACGCACGGTGCCTCGCTCCGCAACGCACACTCGTCAAGTCTGCAAACCCAACTCTCCGTCTTCCAATCGCTCCTGCACAACTTCGCCCTCACGCACAGCAAAGACATTCGCGCGAATCCCGCCTTCCGCGCAGAATTTGCGCGAATGTGCAGCGCCATCGGCGTAGACTTCCTCGCCTCATCGCACACAAACCAGGCATCCGACAAGGACAAGGGAGGCAACAATATATGGGCGCAGTTGCTAGGAGGCACGGTGAATGACTTCTACTTCAATCTGGGCGTGCTGATAGTGGAGACGTGCAGGGCGACGAGGGCGGAAAATGGGGGACTGATCAGCGTGGACGAAGTCAGGACGAGGATATCAAAGGGACAGAGTCACCTCATTGGGTCCTCGCTCACCGTCTCCGACGACGATATACACCGTGCTGTTGAGTCGTTATCGCCGCTCGGCTCTTGCTTCAGCATTCTCAAGATTGGGCACCGCTCACTCATCCGCTCCGTGCCCAAGGAGCTCAATACCGATCAGAGCACAGTGCTGGAAGCAATACAGGTACTGGGCTATGTCACAATCAGCATGTTGCAGTTGAATCTGGGATGGGAGAGACCGAGGGCACATGCTGTGACTGAGGATTTGATGGCAGACAGTTTGGTTTGGGTAGATTGCCAGGCCGGGGAGAATGAGTATTGGAGTCCGGCGTCTATCAGCGCGGGGACAGGAGGATGAAGAACAGGAGCACGACAACAGTCAAAATCAAGTCAGCAAGCAGGCCCTTGAGAATAGGAAGAAGGGTCACCGCTCGCCCATATTGTAAAAAGGTCGTAAAAAGGCAGAGGCATATCTTTTACGAACAAGGTGGACGGAGCAGCAAGTTGAAACCCCACGTGGACTCGAGTAATACAGGTCATGTTACATTTGAAGGAGGAACAGAGGACAGAACGGGACTTACCTTGACATATCACCATGCATAGATACGAACCAAGAAGAGTTATGAATTGTTTTTGTACCTTTTTTTTCATTGACCAAATGCACTTACTTGCCGCTACTTCTCTATTTTGTAGACAGGTAGGTTATGCTATTAATCACACCCGAAAGTCCTTCCGAGAGAAGAAAGTCATAATCATATTCGCCAAACCATAAGAAAACCCCCTAGACCATGTAGCGAAGCCGGTCGATACAAACGACCTTCAAGCTTGGATAGCCCGGCCCAAAGCACCGCCAGTGAATTGCTGGTTTCCGCCACCCCCGCGGCCAATGCCTCCACCACGACCACCACCTCCTCGGTTTCCACCGCGTCCACCACGGCCACGACCGCGACCTCCTTGCCTCTCAAACGCATTGGCCGTACCCTGTGTCCGTGTCTCCAGAGTCTTCTCATTTGCCTCGATGAGACCCGACGCCTTGTCGCTAAGGCTGAGAGCCAAGCTCTGTAGTCTTGACAGCTCGACGCCCTTCCGGAAGATGATGGCCGAGTTGACTTGATCCAAAGCTGCGGCGAGTTCTTCGTGTGAGATCATCTTGGAAACAACGGCGGAGACCTTGCGCTCCGAGAGCTCAAACATCTCTGCCAGGGTAGAGACAGCCAGGGTGTCGTAGAAGGGGGCATATGTGAAGAGATATGTCCGCAGACCCTCCTCTTGGATTTGTGCAGAGAGCATGTCTCTAATCTTCTCGGTATTGGCCATCAGCTCCCAAATTTTGATGGAGTTGATGAAATCGGCCGACTTCTTCCATTCACCCGCGGAAAGCGCCTTGGAAGCCTGCATGACGTGGTCGCGAGTATTTTCAGGAGGTCCGGTGAAGATCTGTCGCTCATGGTATTCTAAGAGACGACGGTATGTCTTGCTGATGACGCGTTTCCGGATGTCAGGCGATGAGCCAATTTGTGCGAGGAGAGGAATCTCGAGAAGCATAGAGCATGTGAGGTAGACGCATTCCAGGAGCTCGAGGTTGATGTGCATATGGAAGGGAAGTTGGCGTTGGCGTTCCAGACGTTCCTGTTCAGGAGAGATCTGGGAGAACCGTTGCATTTGGAGACCCTGTGCGAGAAGCTCCTTCTGCCTGTTGCTGCCGCAGATTTCCTGTAGTGAGGTTTGTGCTTCGTACACCAGGCCGGCACGGAATGCGCAGAGACCTACTTGGACGAGAGCGCGATTGAAGAGAATCTGCGTGTTCACGTCAAAGTTGCTGATTGTCTCCTGGAGATGGGACATGAGCATCATGTCGCGAGCCTGGTAGTAGAAGTCATGCAACGCAAGGAAGTAGATTTGACACAGCATTGCTCGTGCTCGGATGATGCCCTCGCTGTTCTGAAAAAGATATGTGCATAACGTCTTGACAAGAGATGCGGTGTCGTTGGAGACGGCGCGAGGTGTGATTTCGGAATCGAGAGTTGACGGAATGGCTTCCCAGGTCTTCGTCTCGAGAATGGTTACAACTTGAGAAGGCTGTGATTATTAGCAAATTAAAAACACATTCACGGGATCTATTGTTCTTTACCTTGAAGTAGACGTGCTCCAGTCGTCGCATGACTACGCGATTTAGGGCATCTTGTGATAGATCGAGCTTGGGGTTCTTCTTCAGTGCCTCGACATACACCAAGGTGCGGACCAAGGTGGTGTAAAGTGCCCCTTCATCACTCAACCGCTCAACGTACTCGGCTGTGTGAGGATCGATGTGTTGAAGTGACCGGGTGAGCTCGTCGTCGAGTCTCTCGACAAATGAGACGATGCTTCCAGGAATGCGGAAAATTTCACCAGGAGTGACGGTAGGAATCTTTTCATCATCTTCCCACTCCTCGGCGTTCTCGATGACAACAATGTCCTCATTAGCCTCGAGAATCTGGAGAAGTTTGCCGAATTCCTGCTCGGCTCTGGGAGTAACGTTAGTAACATGTTACGTGAGGGAATTTGATGTACAAACAATTTCCATTGTTCTGGGGCCATTTGGTTGCCAGTACCGGATGTCAGATCGAATCTCGTTGAAATAACTGTCAACAAAACTCTGATCTTTTGATAATCGTTGGCGGCCACATCGAACAGCCTCTCCAACGTCCGGATGTGCTCCATTCTGTCTGCATTCTTCCGGCCTCTCTGCTCGACAATGGATCGAATGTGTTTGAGGATGCTCTCCGGAGTGAGCAACACAGCCCTGCCACCAGCTCCCACCATGGTAAAACCATCATCGTCGCCTGCGGGCTCATCGAGTGACAAGCTGGCGGTCGACTTGCTCAGCTTCTTGACCTTGGGCTTTTCTGCCACGACCTCCTCCTCCTTCATGAAATCATCCTTGTTCTCCCTGTAGAGATCAATCTCCTTGGCGTAGTCTTTGTTGTTCTTCCGGATGCGCTGTCGAACAGCGTTAAGACCACGAGTGTTGATGGCATTCATCTTCTTCGGTGACACCTTCTGCTTCTCAACCGTCTCGATTGTGGTCGTCTCCAGGTCGGCGATGGTCTGGATATACAGCTTGGGCACCTTTCCATCGTTCTGCTTAATGAGGGCTGGGATCTGCTTGTTGAGCTTGTCGAATTCTACATACCATGAAATTAGTCTTCTATTCCACAATTTAAATTCACGATGCCCAACCGAGTCTCATTCCCCTAAATCAGGAGTACATACCTGTAGAGATGACCGCCCAGTCGTTAATCTTCAGCGCATTCTCAATCAACACGATAGTTTTGTCTAGTTCCTCGAACCGTTTGTCTTTGCCGCTCTTGGATCCTTTTGGCCCGTCCTCGTCTTCGCTCTCACTTGAATCGCTGGCATCGCGCAAGAATCGGTTGGCACCACCGGCGCCGTCATCGCTGGAAGAATCGCTATCGTCGCCGTCGTCATCAGAATTCTCCGAGGATGAGTCGTCAGAGTCTTCTTGTTCGGATTTGGCCTCGTCGCCGCTGTAGAGCTCCTCGTCGCTGGACTCCTCGCTAGAACTGTCGCTGGCGGTGAAGAATCGAGACATGATGTCGGTGATTGTGCGTGCGAGTGGCGGGGTTGACTCGTCTTTGTAGTGCGGGCACAGCGGGCAGGCGTAGAAAGTTCACTGCTGCAGCGGCGAGGTCAAAATTCGCGTGGGCTGCGTGGTCTGTGCGAGATCCCGTGCGCGGGGCATTCACATCCGATGCATCAACAACGAGATGTGTGACTCTCCATCTCCATCTCCATCTCACCGTCGACTTATAGAATTCTTTGATGCGAAAACTTCGGTGACTCATTCTTTTGCTAATACTATCATGTAAATCTCGCGAAACATCACTACAAAAACTACAGATTGGGACGAAATCACAGCTATATTTATATGAACGCTAGTCGAGTACAATTGACTCGTCCACAAAAAGGCCGAGACATTTTCCGCCTCACCAGAGACTCCTCAGCACCATGGAATCCACTCCAGTCACCCAAAACCGCTATAGGCTTCATCTGGCAGCCATGGACCCATCACTCCCTGCCGGCTTTTCCATGCCTGTCATGACTATCTGTTGTGACTCTCACGCAGGTTCCTGACGCTGCATCTGGAGTATTGAAAGATATCGACCCTGTGTCTCTGCGACTGGCTGAGGGCCATTCCATCAAATGGAATGTTTGAAAGAAAAATGCAATTTGTGCCGCCATTCGAGATAAAGATCATTCTCCCTCGATGGTCCCGTCATAGACACTGGCGTATTCCATGCGGTAGGAAACTACTCGATTCGAAAAGGCGCCTTGAAAACGGGGATGAAATCCAGAGAAACTTCGCATTGGTCGGCTAGAGCAATATCTGCTGTGTTGCAATGGATCGTTGTCATATGACGACTGCCAAGATGAATGTACCTCGTAGAAGTTTGCCTCGTCATTGCCACTGAGGTTGTGTCATAAACCCTTCTTCTAAAGTCCGATCTTCCAAGTTGCGGATGAAATCTCGGTTCTGGTTCCTACCATTGTTGCCTGCACGAGAACCTCTCCGCCTTGCGCTTGCACTTTCTGGTGCTCCATCCGGTGGAGGTGGGTAGTATGCAGGGGATGGTTGCAGCCGTATTGGCGCATTTGGGTCGAGATGGCTAATTACTCGTTGCAATGCTGGCGGAATACCAGATTGTCCTTGCTGTTGGTCCATGGTGGATGCGCGTTGTCTCCCAGCCCGAGTCGTGGCTTGTGCATATAGATTCTGCGGTTGATTGTATTGACGAGCAGCGGCTTGCTGCGGTTGCATTATTCCCATTTGTTGACCGTAAGAAGGTTGAGACGGATAAGGTGGAGGAGCGGCCTGGTGACTCGGACTATACATGTTGTTGTATATAGCGGGGGGCTGGGCATGTGGACTCGGAGCCGCGTACTGGTTCATCTGCATATTCGCGTACGCTGCATTCTGTGCCTGTGCCTGTGCCTGAGCTTGCTGTGCAGCAGCCTGTTGCTGCGCCTGGGCGCGTTGCTTGCTCATGCCTTCATAACGCTGCTGCTCTTGTACCCCTGGAGCAGGAGATCGATTCGACCCAGTCCGCATTGTCATCGGTGGCACAAAAGGTCCGGTGTACTTGGCTTGCGTAATAAATGGGTGCAGCTTTGCCTGGTTGGGTGTCCATCGTTCGAGTGGATTCAGATTAAGCAACCCTTGTGCGAAATCGATGAAGGACGTCCGGTTTGCCATTTCTGCAGATGTTAGCCAAGAATCGCGAGGAAAAGCCGTGGAGTATGTTTTACCTCGCTCGATCTCTGCTGGTTTCATATTCTTCCTTGGCATTGGGTAATTCTTGATAATATCGGGTAGAGTCGTTGCTTGAAAGTACTTTTTGCTTGGTTGTTCCTTGGTACCCCCTGCGTGCTCTCTCGAATACTGCTCCATAGTCTTCAGCCGATACGCTCTGCGGCCGTACTCGTCATGATCTTTCTGGTAAAACTCTCCAGATTGCTTGCCCATCTCGAGCATCCAAGTTGGGGGAAGACCAAGCATTTCGGTAATTCGCGATACTTGGTTGTACTCAGAAGATCCGGGAAAAAGTGGCAGACCGAGGAATAGTTCGACGACAATGCAACCTAGCGACCACATATCGATCGCCGCAGAATATCTTCCAACCAGTTAGCAATGGTAAACGAGAGTCTATTTGAACTTACGGCAAGCCCAGCAAAACCTCAGGTGACCGGTAAAATCGAGACTGGATGTATGTGTAAACCGTCTGACGTTCGTCACACGCTGATCCAAAGTCGATGATCTTGATGATTGGACTCTCCAAACTAGAGCTACGTTAGTGCAGTTCAACTGTAAGAGATATGGGGATTAACTTTTTCAGCAAAATATTCTCGGGTTTCAGATCGCAGTGTATCAACTTTGCCTTTCCAAGCAGTGAAAGGCCGTTGATCAGCTGTTGGGCAAATACACGGACCAAGGTGGTCGACAATCCACGGAACTGGTTCTGCTTTATCAACTCATACAGGTTGACACTCAGCAGCTCAAACACCAAACAAAGATGTTGCCTGTGGATAAAAGTATCCTTCAATCTCAACAAATGATGGTCATCGTTCTTGTCCATCTGCTTGTTCAACTGCGTGCTGTTAGCAAAATCAACTTGTAGGAGAACATGTCACTAACCAAATCAAGAACTGACACTTCCATCATACTTTGGTTGAAGTAAGCAGTCTTGTTCTTGATAACCTTCACTGCAACCACCTCCTGTGTTTTCAAATTTTGACACTTGACGACCTGCCCAAATGTACCCTGACCTAGAACATCCAAAATCAAATATCTGTTCTTATGTCCCGACTCTTCGGATCCCAGAATATCATTCACGTATAGAATGTAATCACTGTCTTCGTTGTCGTATCCATCGTTCTTCACGCCTTTGCTTGGCTTAGTGAGGACTCGGCGCGGGTTACGTGTGGATTCGTATTTGAAGTTCGGGTTGCATATCCTATAGGTAGAAGGTAGATGTGTCGTCAGGGCATGAAGGGGCTGTAATACGCTATATGTTAATTATTTGCTCCACGATTTATTTGGCTAAACTTACACTGATGAAGCCACCCTCGGGATGAGCGCGGCGGAACAATGGTTGCGTATTGATTTTCGGCTCCAGCTCGGCAGTGTTTGCGCATTTGGTAAATTTTGGAACTGGACCGCGTCCAATTGGAGGTAATTGAGGTGGATTCGGATTTGCTGTCCTCGGCGATCGTCCAGGGTCTCTGTTATACACAGCGTTGAGCTGCGCAGTCGCCGATTGTGGATAGAAATTTTCGGGGGGATTCATGTTCGATTGAATGGGAGGGAGCTGGGGCGCATGTGGCCGCGAACCTGTGGGGAAAATACGCGCATCAGCACATAGGCGCTCAACAATAGGCGGTTGAAATTCCACGGGTGGAGTTTATACTTACTCGGCGGGGAATAGTAGCTATTTGGTGGCGACATATATGGATTATTCCTTGTGGGACTCTGTCTGTTGGGTTGCGCCGCCTGTGGGGTGAAGCTCGTGTAGGTTGGGCCGCCCTGCTGCGTGCTTCCGGTGTAGGGTGACGTCGGTGAGAGATTCATGGGCGAGTACCGTCGCGCCGCAGCGCTCTCCTCTTGCTGTAGAAATTGCTGCGAATGCCGTTGCTGCTGGCTTCCTCGAGACGTGCTATACTTGGGCTTATTACTATATGGGTCTACGTCTTCCATAGAGATGTCGCCATCGCCGTCATTGTAATCGGGGGCACGATTGAGCAAGGGCCCAGGCGAAGGGAGCGCCATCGATGCTGATCGCGAAGGTGCTTGAGGGGAGGCGTATGGATCCTGCTTGATCTGCTGGGGGATACTCGGATCTCTCTGTGGCTGCTGGGGAGTGGTGTGGGGGGCGTACCGCGCCTGGCGGCTCGCGACCGGAGCCTCTGAGTAGGCGGACCACTGCTGGTCCATGGTGCTGAGGAGGTGCTCGAACAGCGAGTGTCTTCGAGACGCGGGGTGTTGGTACACAGCCGGCTCAGCTGGTGACGCAGGGCAACGTTAATTCGAGGTTCGCATTCCGCTCGGTGAACGCGGAGGAAGGCGGCGGGCAGGCACAAGAAGCGGGGAGGGGCCAAAGGTTAGGCTAGAAACGAACAAATGTCAGTGTGCGGCGATGGGCGAGGGCGCGCAAAACGAGTGCCGGTCGAGGGGTGAAGTCTTACGATGCGTGGAGAGTTCACGGCGGGGGGGTTGTACGCAGCTGGACCAGGCGGGCCGTGACGACCTCGACGACCTCGGAGCCGCGAGAGGGCGTAGGGTCGAGACGAGCAAATTAGGACCACGGGGAAGAGATGCGCAGAGGGGAGCGGGCGAGGAGGAAGAATGGTGCGCGCGAGGTGAGTGCTGGGAGTGTTGCAGACGCCAAAGCAAGACCCAAGCCGCCCAATCCCGTCTATTGCTTTAGCTCCCGTAAACGACATTCACACCACGAGCAACACCCAGCGTTCAGCGGCTGCATGCCTTCTCTATGCCCTATGCCCAATGCCTCGCCCGACGTGTCTTTGCTGCATCAAACGCAAATGCCTATGCCATATCCAAGCGTCCATTCGTCAGCTCGGAATCACACAAGACCGGGCTACCCACACCGAAACTCAGCCACTGATCTGATTGATTACATTGGGCACTCAATGTACAGCACCCAAAGGCGTCACAACGGGTGAGGCGCAGTACTGGATTCTGGTCGGTTCTCGTGTACCATGCTAGTATGTAGTTACTTGTATGCTGTTGAAGTAGCCATAACGAGCATAGAAGACTCCAACTCGTCGCCTTGACCTGTCCTGATATTAGCCAGCGTGCCAGCTTGCTCAGTTGTGAGCTAATACTTGTGAGCTACTTGAAGAAAAGCAAGCGAAAATGTTAATTATTAGTAGAATAAGCAATCGCCTCAAACATTCTCGTTTTCTTGAGGGCCCCTTCTCTGCAAGCAAGCACCGTGTTTCGCCATTGTCACCATCGCTATGCAAACATGTCGTATCCCTTTTCTCGTTTGTACTCAACATGTGGAGAGTTTGATTCCTCAAAATCGTGCATGTGGCATAACGCTTGCAAGTCGTACACGGCGCTAACTCAATACATTCCACTCCATCAACCTCCCCCGGTGAAATTTCCGTTGCCTAGCACCTTCAATTTGCTCCAAAAAAAACAAGGTTCAGACTTGAGTTTCAGCTCAGAACATGATTCTATACGTAAGCAGCGACGCATGCGAGTTGTGGCAAAGCAGCATCATTTCCACCTACATCGAACCCTTTTCCCTAGTCCAGGCGTTGAAACTCTTCGCCCAAGTGTAAATCATCACCTCGAAATGTAAAGGCCGTCCAAAATACAAGAACCAGAGCGGTTGCGAAATAAAAACAAAACAGTGAGGAACCACCCAGTGAGTGTATCCACCAATTAAGCCCATTTCTCCGGCACAGCCATAGGCCACAGCCACAGCCACAGTTGAAGCCGAAGCCGATGAGACAGGGCACGAGACACGAACAACCGTAAGCAACGCCAGACTACTATGCGCGTGCACAGCTACTTACGAAGAGCCTCGTAAGTCAACACATCAGCTCTGTTCCATTTGGGCGCATTTTCAAAGACGGATCGTATAATCTCGCCTCCACGCACCGCCAGAATCGAAAGAAGCGTATCGCTCAACTGCCGGATCGCACATCAGATTTATTCCGGAAATTGCAGTTTAGGGCGGAAAACTTACACCATGCGAGCTCTCGCAGCATCCCTGCAACCATACTCCCGCATCATCGCTGACCTTGTTGTCGGCAAACTGCACACTATAATCTCTCGATACCTGCCACTTTGAGTCTTTCACGTTGCCACCTGGCATCAGGTCCCGTGAACCTTGAAGCAAGGTCTCGTGGAGGTCACGGTGGTAGCCTGTAGCCACAAAAACAGCATCAACGTCCAGAATTTCTTTCTTCTCTTCCATATCCGGCACAGCGGACAGGTACAGCGGACTCTGGTCCCGGACATGCAGGCGAATACCGTCCTTGACTACAGGCGAGTTCTCAACGTTCATGACAGAGCGATAAGGTAAGATATTATGGGGCCACTGCTCTTCCGAATCTGGATTGTTTCCATAGCGGACGCGCTGGGTGTAGAGAGTTTCGTAGATGTGCTCAAGAAGACCAATACGTACAACGCCGTAGTTGGTGTTACGATCTTGAATAATGGATGAAGTACGAAGTGCAGAGGCGCGGGAATATGTGCTGTCCACCCGCTCAGGGTTGAAGAGTTCGTTGACGCTGGTATTGATCAGTAAACCAAATTATAGAAAAGGCACGGAGGCAACATACAAAGGCGAATCGTCACTCGGTCGCAATGCACCTTGCTTGATCAACAATCGTGTCCGCGCATTTGGATAATGTGTGTGTATGAAGTCGAATATTTCTGCCGCACTCTGGCCGTTTCCAACGACCGCGATGTTGTAAGGGTGTTGAGCATCTTTCAAGACCTTGGTGGCAACGTGAGAGAACTGCGAGGAATGGATGACCTTGGGATGGTTGTTGGGGAAAGGCTTGGGGATATTTGGTCTTCCACCGGCAGCCACAACAACGTGTTTTGCCCTTCTTGACTCCGTTCTTCCCGTCAGATTATTTCGGGATATAACGGTGAAAGTGGTGATCTCGCCACTGCCACTAGGGCCTTGTTCGGGCACAACCTTGATGACCTCCTGATCGTATTGGACAACCTCATCGAACCAGCTAGCACACCATCTCATGTAATCTTCGTATTCAACTCGTTGCGGCAAGAACGTGTTGAGGTTTGTAAACTCGACTAGCCTGTTTTTCTGGAAAAGATAATTAATGAACGTGAATTCGCTCCGCGGATTCCTCATCGTTGCCATATCCTTCATGAATGTGATCTGCATCTTGGCTCCAGGAAGCAGCATTCCAGCATGCCAGTGGAATTGAGACTGTTTCTCCAGGAAAGCGACCTTTGGCGCTCGACCCTGCAGCCCAGGTACATCCAGAGATGGATCAGTCCCGTCAAGCGCATCATGAAGGGCCACGCCAATGGCCAGTGATGCCGGACCAAATCCAATACACACCAAATCGTGTAGTTCTTCCTCTGGAGTATATCGAAGATGGGATCGGTTCTCGAGTTCGGGGAAATGGCTGTCTTCCAACCCATTCACGGAGAATGCAGAAAAGGCCTTGTGGGCCGCTGGAGAGGTGCTATTCTTCTCCCCCGTCAAGATTTCGGCGTGGGGCGTCATGGTGTCGAAGGAGGGTGCGAGCCGATAGTGTAAGAGAGACCTGTGAGGATTGTACTGTCAGCACATCATCGTGGAACTGTGTTTGTTTGCTCACCCGTCACTCCAAATGATACAACGATACTTGATAATCGCCAGTAGTCGTGGAACGGAGGAGGGCAAGGAGTGGAGAAGAAGAGACCTGTAGTCGAATGCTGTAATTAGGGTGCCGTCAGTAGCTTAACTGTATCATGACGCACCCTGCAAGACGACCGGCTAAAGAAATACCCTAAAGTTGAGATCGTGGGGTCGCATACTTACTTGTGTCAATAATCAATCCACTTTGAAGATTTGAAGAAGGGCAAGCTGAGTACGGAGACGGCCTGTGAAAACGTGATACTGCAATGGTTCTATTAAGTATAAATGAAGTCAATGGCGGTCACGACTACTGGCTCCAAAGCGGTAGAATCCGATGTCCATGCTTGTTCTCCATTGGCCTAGGGTGACGATCGTACGAGGGTGTGTCGGTTGAGAATGTCGGAAGAGCATTGCGGCCCGTTTGACATGAACGCGTCAAGCTTCCCATCAGCAAACAGTGGGTTGACATGTAGGGGAGGGTCGAGAATTACTGGGGGTTTCAATCTAATCTCCAAATCTGATAACAGAAGCATGAAGAAATCCTCGTTTTGGTCGTCAGGAAGCAGACAGGAAAGCGCGTAGAGCGACACCAGCGCGGTCATGACGCAAGCAAAATTTTCAGAGGCCCCGCAGCGCTTTCCCCGAATTTCTTTTGTGCCGTAGCGATGCTTGGTAGGCGTGAGATGGGGATTGGAGGCATGGAAGCGACATGGAAGAGGACATGGGAGAGAAGGTGTGGTATGTCTTGGCAGCGGGGGTTTATCGAATGAATCTAATCAGATGAAAATTTGCTCTTTGCTCCGATCCCGGACGAGCCTCGGACTTGGGTTTGTTTAGCGTTCACAGGCAGGGCTCGACGGGACACTTGCTGCTCAAGGCTAGTCTCCTCAGGCTGATCCCTGATGCGCGTATGCAGATGATGACGCACGAGGCCGAGAATCAGAAGTGATGCCAGTTCCGACGGTCTGCATAATAGTTGCCCACAACCCACAACCCACAACCCACAACTGACCGAGCGTTCAACGGAACGGTTGATTGTAATATTCTTGTGACGAGTTGCATTGAAACATGCTGAAGAAGCTTTCGTGTATTGGTACATATTCTCGTAACCATGTATGTACAAGGACTTTAATGAAAATGTCTGGATACATGTGGAAGCTGTCCTTTCAGTATTTCACAAATAGTGGCAACGAAGGGCATAAATATACACGTCCGGGTGACAAAAGGTATAATAAATAGATCTAGACGCGGCTGAAATCACCTTTGAGCTCCACCATTATTTGTTCTTGAGGAATTATACATTGAAAATGACGTATAATTACTAGTCCAGTGCGAAGAGTTGTACATACATATGTAGTGGATGTGAGAGGTCTTTGTTGGCTTGTGGAAGTAACAGTATTGATTATGCTTGTTTTCTGCTTTTCCAAAACATAGTCTTGAAGGACCTGCCTACATAGGGAGGTGGAAATGGGTTGGCACTCTGGTACTACCGGCACAGCTCTATCCGTATTCTCCCGGTTGCAAGGCCGGTAGTTAGGAACTAGGTCTGTGAGCTCGACAGCCATTGCTGCACAGTCAGCGACGTGGTGGTCGGTATGAAATGTTATCTGATCCGCGTTCTCCGCTAATAGGTGCCGTATGTATTCAGACCAAGTTCTCCGTATGACGCGGAAGGAGTACAAAGGTACCGTCCTGCACTCACTTCACACCTCAATGACCCATCTTTTCGGCAAATCCGAAGTCGGCAGACCTTGTAATTACATAGCCCGCTCGGTTGACACATACATGGCAATAATCCAAGGTTGTTGAATCGGTCTACAACAGCTCCACAACGCAGCAACTAACAATCCATCGCTCAGGACCGCAACTTTGTCCGCGTTAACGAATCCTCAAGATCAATACCTTTCCAACGGCACTAGGTTGAGAACCCTGCAATGTCTCATCTTGCGCTCTGGCAGGAGGCTACCTAATAGGTAGTAGAAGACACTTTTGCTTCCGCCCACGGCCCTGCCTGCTACTCTTTTGCTATTCAGCTCGTCGAGTTCTTCTTCGCCTGCAGGGGGAGGAGGCATTCTTATTAATCGAGTAGCTAGAAGCTAGCGTCGGAGAAATCTTATCAGATTTTTGTTGGTGCGCCCTGTCCATCTACAAGTATTACGTCTTGAGTCAACTCAACTCAACTGGGTCTTGACGTCGTCTGGAGCTCGACACGACAACGCGTACCGTTCATAGATCGTGGAATGACACCCAACAGGCGCGCACGAATGAACAAATGAAACAAGCTCTTCACTCGGCTTCGCAAATGATTACAATACTTCCCTTCACTAATAAAGCTCCACAGACTGTCAGACTCCACGCATCCCAACATTTGCGCCCTGGCCAC
The DNA here is from genome assembly GCA_010093715.1 of Pleomassaria siparia CBS 279.74. Taxonomy (NCBI): domain Eukaryota; kingdom Fungi; phylum Ascomycota; class Dothideomycetes; order Pleosporales; family Pleomassariaceae; genus Pleomassaria; species Pleomassaria siparia. The sequence continues at coordinate 1,059,169 of MU005766.1, read as the reverse complement.
TCGGCATTTTCCATCCCATCAACCTTACTCTTCTTCTTCTATTTTCGTTTCACTGGGTCGCCAGTGCCCAACCTCCACCACCAGCCACAACACATCCACAGGCGTCAACACGGCCTAGTGACCTGACGGGCTCTCACGTGTATTCTCGTTTCGTCGGTGCCCCATTGCAACCAGCATATTTTACAATCATAGCGCAAACTGACCAATCAGTACGTTGCAGTTTATCATCACGTACTGTAGTAGGAATGACGTTCACTGACAAAAGGACGCTCAGATTAATCTCTACACAAACGTATCATCTCTCATTCAATTCGCAACTCTTTCAAAATCGGGGAACTCTTCTGATCGTTTACTTGAACTGCCTTCCCACCTCTACCATCCCGAGAACCTCGATTGCCTATTTGTGAACACTGCGACATGCTTCGTAGCCCAACTAAGGAGCTGTCAATCCTGAACAAACATCCTGCATTGCTCGACGGACCTACACTTCTCCACGATTTAATCCCTAGTTACTCGACTACAGCAGCACCCGCCATCGATTTCCTAGAACATGGATCAATTCGGACGAGGCTTTCCTATGAGTCGCTGCATACCCTGAGTGATGCACTCGCGCAGCAGATTACCCATTCGCTCGCGAAGCTGCAAAATGCCTCCACCATCATCCCCGTTCTTCTCCCACAGTCCCCGGAACTCTACATCACGGTGGTAGCAATTCTAAAGGCCGGGAAAGCCTTTTGTCCATTAGGAATAGGTACCCCGGAAGAGCGACTCAAGTTCATCTTGGACGATGTGTCAGCAGATGTCATTATTACCGACTCGTTGCAAAGAAACAACATTCCGCAAGCAGACAATCTCCAGGTATTGGTCGTCGACTCCTCCTTCTTGGAGCAGAACGATACTTTGGATGTTGAGCATCCTCAAGTTTCCACAAAAGACTTGGCGTATGTTCTATATACCAGCGGGTCCACTGGCTTGCCAAAGGCCGTGAGCGTTTCTCACAGAGCCGTTACCCAGAGCCTACTGGCTCACGATCGACACGTCCCGGATTTTACTCGCTTTCTACAATTTGCTGCCCCTACATTCGACGTCTCGATATTTGAGATCTTCTTCCCTTTGTTCAGAGGGAAGACGGTCGTTGGATGTACTCGGTCTCACATGCTTGAAAATCTGTCAGGGGTCATTTGTGAACTCGAGGTTGATGCTGCTGAACTCACCCCAACCGTTGTCAGCAACCTACTCAGTGGGCGAGCATGTGTACCCGGGTTAAGGCTATTACTCACCATCGGAGAGATGCTTACCACCAATGTGATTGAAGAATTTGGTGGGAACAGCTCAAGGGAAAGTATTCTGTGGGGCATGTATGGGTAAGTTTTGAGACCTTGTAATAGACAAAGACATATCACTCCTCCTTTCTATACCCTGTTTTTTTTTGGTTACAGAACTCTGCTTACTTGTGGATAGACCTACGGAAGCTGCGATTCATTGCACCTTACAGCCAAACTTCCAGAGCAACTTCTTCGTGGGTAATATCGGCTTTCCTTTAGACTCTGTCTCGGCTTTGATTGCCGCCCCCGTTACATCTGTCACCTCATCCGTGGAAATTACGGCGTTGCCATTTGGTGACGTGGGTGAATTGGTGATAGGTGGACCTCAGGTTGCAGACGGTTATCTCAACCGCGATGACCTCTCAGCTGCTGCTTTTGTCCGACATTCTGAGCTTGGTTTACTCTATCGCACTGGCGACAAGGCCCGTTTTCACCCAAATGGGACCATTGAGTGTTTAGGCCGGATAGTATCCGGACAGGTTAAGCTCCGGGGTCAAAGAGTCGAGCTCGGCGAGATTGAACAGATTTTGTACAAAGCTGACGGAGTTCACACGGTTGCGGCAGTGGTTATCGACGACAGTCTGGTTGCTTTCTGTTCCGTTAATTCTAGCAATATCTCCAAAGCGGCTGTTACTGAGATCTGCAAACGGTGGTTACCCAACTACATGGTTCCGGCGGACATCGTATTCGTACCTCAAATGCCACAATCAGCATCGGGAAAAATTGACAAAATGTTCTTGGAATCCAATTATCTCAGAGAAAGATACCGCTCGAACCCTACTGCACTTCACCCGATTAGTGGCTCCGGTCTTGCCATCCTTCGTATTCTTCGAGATGTTCTTGATGATAACATCTCGCTGTCATTGAACACCACCCTAGAAACCACAGGATTGGACTCTCTACGCTCCATTAAAGTTGCATCTCTGCTACGAGAAGAAGGCTACAATGTTGGTGCTTTGGATGTTCTTTCCGCACTTGATTTGGAAGAACTGATTTCTATTTGCGAAAGCAAGAAGTTGGATAGACTTTATATACCCGTTGATGTTGTCAGCACCAAATTGGTGGTTCCGGAGTTGCTCTGCTACCAGGACGATATTGTTGATATCATCAGTTGCACTCCTTTGCAAGAGGCAATGCTTGCCGAGACTACGTTGAAGCCAGAAGCCTACTGCAATTGGATCGAAATCGAGTTGTCGGCCTCATACACCTTTACGCAAATAAGAGGCTTCCTAGAAAAACTCATAGACGGAAATGAGATACTGCGATCGGGATTTCATACCTCGACCATGACTGCACGTTCTTTCGTACAAGTTATTTGGAAGAAGCTGGAGGCATCTCAAATTACAGAGGTCACCAGCTTTTCAAAAAGATACTCTCTTGGATCGATGGAGTCCATACTTCGACCGCTAAGAATACAGATCAATGCGACCCTCGCAAGACCACACCTTCTGTTTCAAATACATCATGCGCTCTATGATGGTTGGTCGTTCGACATTCTCCTACGGGATCTCAGCAAGATAATCGAGGGCAAGAAAATTGACGAACGACCGCAATATCGGGAGGTAGTGAACTACTTCTTGAAGATTCGAGCCAATGTACGTTTTGAAACTTATAGTCGATGTTCGGTCGTGTGAACCTTTTGCCCCTACCCCTTTACAGCCCTTTACGTACGCACCAAGTAAACAGGTGCATTACTCTTCTTTATATTTCTACCCTACGTTCACGTACTATTATCGAAGCTTTTGCTGATTCTCTTGAATTTAGTCGGAAATCTCAGCCGTCGGCTCAAAGCCCGCCACAAGCTCGGCTTACTGGTGCGAACTCTTGAAAGATTTCTATCCAATCTCTCTTCCCAATTTCAACGGCAAAACATTGCGTAGTAGCTCGCCCCACACTATTTCTAGGACATCCTCTGTCAATGCTCAATCTTTGTCGAATCGCGCTAGAGAACATGGCCTCAATGTGCAGGTTTTCTTCCAAGCAGCTGTTGCACACATCATCGGTCTATATCTTGGATCGAGTGATATCGTCATTGGGACCGTTACTTCAGGAAGGACGATTCCCGTCACGGGAATCGAGAAGGTCGTCGGCCCCTGCATAGCATCGCTTCCGCTACGCGTTGACCTATCACATCCCTCTCCCATTAGAGAAATGTTGGGAAAGATACATGGTGCTAACCGCGACATGTTGGAACACTGCACACTACCATTACGGGAAATCACCAAGATCTGTAATTTACGTCCCGGGACGCGGCTCTTCGATGTGTTGTTCGTTTGGCAACAGACCCTTTCAAGCAACGACGACGAACTCGCTTTGGTGAAGACGATAGATCACGCGGACAAACTGGAATTTGCGCTTACTCTGGAGTTCGAGCCTCGCAGAGACTCCATCATATGCAAGGCCACTTATGACTCGGCAATCTTTCCTGAGAAGCAAATCAACTATCTACACACTCAAATTGATGAACTCGTCAATCACTTCATACATGACATTGATGGAAAAGCCAAGGACATTGGTCGTTGCTTCAGCTCAGGGAGTCTCTCTATAGCAAATCCCCACCCTTTTCAGGAACGCTTTCTTCATGGGCCGGCTCACGCGGTCGAGAGGTGGGCGTCAGATAACCCAGAGTCGGAAGCACTTGTGATAGGTGCAATCGTGGATGGGCATATGAAAGTAACAGAGAAACTTACATACGCCGCTTTGAACGAGCGCGCAAATCAGCTTGCACATGCCCTACAGAAGTACGGTCCGGACAAGGGTGAGCTTATATGTGTGCTCATGGAAAAGTCTATCAACCTATATGTCTCGATATTAGCTATACTTAAGATTGGTTCTGGTTATCTGCCTATCGTTCCAGATACACCACCAGAAAGAACCAGTAAGATCCTAGCAGATGCTCGTGTAAGGTTCTGCATCAGCGAAAAGCGGGTTTCAAAGGGTCTACGAGATACAGGATTGTACAAGATTGTTGACATCGATGATATGGATCTTTCAACATATTGTAACCAGACTCTGGACATCGAATACAACGGCTCGCATCTGGCCTACGCCGTCTTTACTAGTGGCAGCACGGGGACGCCCAAAGGTGTCCTCGTCACACAGGACAACCTGATGAGCAATCTCAGTTTTCTATACGGTTTGTATCCTACGTCAACTGATTCGAGGTTACTACAAGCCTGCTCACAAGCATTCGATGTTTCGGTCTTTGAGATATTCTTCACCTGGTACGCCGGTATGTGCCTCTGCACAGCAACCAAGGACGATCTCTTCCACAGCTTCGAGGACTCCATCAATCGTCTAGAGATAACACATCTAAGTCTCACACCGACTGTTGCCTCTTTAGTGAACCCTGATCACGTCCCAAAAGTTAAGTTCCTCGTCACTGCTGGAGAGGCCGTCAATGAGCATGTGAAAAGACAATGGGCAGGAAAGGGGCTCTATCAAGGTAGGCAATCGGCACTTCAACTCCATGCCGAAGTGTTCTAATACAATGACAGGGTATGGACCTTCAGAAACCACAAATATCTGTACCGTTCGTCCTGCTGTTACCTCCGATGATTTGATCAACAATATTGGCCCGCCGTTCAGTAATACCTCTGCGTTGGTGCTCGAACCAGGCAGTGACAGGATTGTTCCTCGAGGCGGCGTCGGAGAACTCTGTTTCGGCGGTGCCCAGGTGTTCCGTGGATATCTCAATATGCCAGAACTGAATGCGACCAAAATCATTAACCATCCACTATATGGCCGCATCTACCGCTCTGGCGACATGGGAATTTTACTGCCAGATGACTCCATTTTGTTCACTGGCCGTATTATCGATGACGGGCAGGTCAAAATACGTGGTCAGCGGGTGGAACTCGGAGAAATTACCTCCAATGTACTCAACCATGCTACAGTTAGGGATTGCTTTACTCTACTTTTCCGGCAGAACAACAACACTCAGCGACTGATAACTTTCTGGGTCCCCAAGGATCATACATCTGACACGTTTACGGCACTAATGCCGCAAGAATACGTGTCCTCAATATTGGCAATCTTCGAGTCGCTGTCTCTCAAGCTACCTGTGTACATGGTTCCCACACACCTCGTGCCTATCACAAGGATCCCTCTAACATCTCAGACGAAGATTGACAAGGTACTGCTTCAGACCACATTTGAAAGCCTCTCTATCGAACATCTGGAGGCAGTCGCCTATGACTATGCCAGTGCAGATGATGCGGAAACATTTTCCGAGGTAGAAAGCAAGATTACAGAGGCACTAGCGCAAACCATCAGCATTCCTCTCAGTGATATTCGACGGACTTCCTCGTTCTTCAATTTGGGCCTTGATTCAGTATCTGCGATCAATTTTTCGACTAGACTACGGCACTTGGGTATGACAAATATATCAATCTCGACCATTTTGAAGAACCCTACGGTGGCTCTTCTATCTTCGACTTTGTCGCCAGAATTGAACCAGGACATCATATCTACGAGTCATGAAGGATCCCTCTCCGAGGTGTTTCCCTCCGAGTTTACGTCACGTATCTTTGCAGACTTTGAAAGACGTGGAATGCGAGCGCAGAAAATCTTACCTTGCACACCACTTCAAGAAGCAATGTTGTCTAGCGCATCTTCGCCCACAAAGTCACCATACTATAACAACATGATCTTCCGTATTGTTGGTAATATCTCACGCATTAAAGAGTGTTGGAATCTGATGATAGGTCGCCATGAAATTCTCCGGACTGCGTTTGTCCCTACCGACATCTCACAATGTGCTTTTGCTCAGGTTGTCATGGCTCACGAAAACATCGTGTGGGACGACCTGAGAGCAGATGAAGACATTGATTCATATGCTCAAAATGTTATTCCGAACCTGTTGAACTCTTTCCATCCTCCCGTTCGGCTCGCTATCAGCAAAGTGGGTACAACGACTAAGCTAGTGTTCTGTTGTCACCATGCGCTCTACGACGGACTGGCCATCTCGATACTTCTACAAGAATTACAAGACGCGTACATGAATCTGCCGCTGCCTCCACCGGTTGCATACGACTGCTATCTACAACACATGGTGTCCCAGGATCTTGAAGCCGCTGATAATTTCTGGAAGTCTTCGCTTGCAAGCTTTGAGCCGACATGCTTCCCATCCCTGTCAGTTAAAGCTGAACAGCCTACTGCTTCCTCCTCGTCGACAATCAAGACGTTGAAGATCCCTCTCGACGAAGTGCTGAAAGCCTGCCAAAACTCTTCGGTATCCCTTCTTCCAGTCATACAGGCTGCTTGGGCAAAGCTTCTGTATTTCTACACTAGCGAAAGCGACCTTTGCTTTGGGAATGTAGTCAGTGGGCGTACATTACCCGAAGAGCATCTGGATCGTCTCGTGGCTCCGTGCTTCAACACCCTTCCTGTTCGCCTTGTGTTTGATTTCCAGCGTAGCAACTCTGAAATGATTCAACGACTGCACGTTCTCAACATTGCATCTCTACCCTTCCAGCTGACACCGTTAAGAAGGATACAAGCCAAAACAATAACCGAGGGAGCGGCATTGTTTGACACTCTTGTCATTCTTCAACAGGTGATTGAGCCACTCGATCAGTGTATCTGGAGCTTGGAGCAAGACGTCGGATATATGGATCTGCCCATTGTTTGCGAAGTGTTTCAAGATAAGCTGAACAATCAGTTGAAGATGGCACTCCATTACCAAACCTCCCTCCTCTTGGAAAGTGACGCGAAACTTGTCACTGAGACATTTGAATACGCTTTGGGATCGTTGATACGATTTCCAGATTCTGCTGCAGGAGATACAGCCGGCTTCCCCTCTCGCATTTTGGCAGAATCGAACATGAATTTTAAGCAGCTCACGCCAATCGACGAGAGCTTACTACATGCCGCCATGGAGCGCAACGTAGTGGCGCGACCAGAATCTACAGCTCTCGACTTCCAGCATGCCAACGGCGAACGAACAACCTGGGCCTTCCGCACTCTCAATGAGAAGGCGAATCAAATTGCATACGCGCTCATCCAACGCAATGTCAACCCCGACGATATCATACCAGTGCACATTCTGAAAAGCCCGCAGTTCTATGCTAGTATACTTGGAATCCTCAAAGCTGGTGCTGCGTTCACACCCATACACCCGGATCTCCCAAACGAGAGGAAACGATTCATGCTCGATCAAATAAAACCCGCGGTCATGCTTTGTGCCAACAGTACCTCTCTGGACTGGTGCAATGGTCTTGAAATCATCGATGTTTACGCTATGGGGAACAATCCTAAACACAATCCTATCATTGCGAAACTCGCTCCAACAAATTTAGCGTACATCCTCTACACTTCTGGTAGCACTGGTTTACCGAAGGCTGTCAGCATGGACCATCGATCTCCTATCCAGACCATCGAAAGCTCAAAATCTCTGATTCCTTGGACGCACGACTCGAGACTACTACAATACGCGGCGATTACATTCGATATGTGCTATTATGACTGCTTCCTCGCCTGGTCTTTTGGTTTCACTCTTTGTGCCGCAGAGCAAAATACGATGCTCAACGAAGTAACCAGCGTAATTCGGTCATTAGAAGTAGACCTGCTCGACCTCACTCCTTCGGTTGCCGTTACTATTTCCCGAGCCGATGTACCTGGCGTGAAGTGGCTATATTGTATTGGGGAAGCCATGGTACCAGAAATTGTAGAGGAATGGAAGGGTGCATGCGTCAACTCGTACGGCCCGAGTGAGACAGCCTTCTGTACGACTATTTTCCCAGTTCAAGGAGGCGTAAAGAACTCGATCATTGGGAAGCCTTTCCCTACAACCTCCTTCGCCGTATTCCCAGTACATGGACAGCGATCACTACCAGTATTTGGACTAGGAGAGCTATATATTGGAGGAACTCAATTGGCTAGAGGGTATTATGGCAATGCCACGCTTACGGATGAACGGTTTATACAAAGGAATGGACAGAGGTTCTACAAGAGTGGCGATATAGTCCGCATGCTAGGTGGCGGCAATTTCGAGTACATTGGAAGAACCGATGAACAAGTGAAGATCCGAGGTCTGCGAGTCGAACTTGGAGAGATTAACCATGTCATACAGAACTGCGACAAGTATGTCTCGCACGTATCAACGCAAATTCTGAAGAGGGATGAGGGTTCTAAGAGCCAGTTGGTCGCATTTCTGGTCGCACCACATTATGTTAACGACGAGGAGAGATCAGAATTGAGACGCAGGGCAAAGAGAGAGGCAATGGGGAAGCTACCTGCGTATATGGTACCACAATTCTTCATCTTTGTTGATCACATACCCAAATCAATGGCCGGGAAAGTGGATAAGAACGCGTTAGAGACACAGTTTCGATACAGTTCTATCCCTGATCAAACTGAACACTACGTTCGGACACATGAATGGACGGAAACCGAGACCTGTATTCGAGAAATCCTCGCAAGACTCTCCCAAACCCCAATTGAGACTATCTTCTCGACCACTTCGATCTATCAGCTTGGACTTGACAGTATCAGCGCCGTTCAGGTGGCTGCCGCCCTAAGGAAGAAAGGCTTTGTCGCTAACGCAGCGAACGTGATGAAGTACACAAGCTGCGCTGATCTGGCCGCATATCTTGATCAAATACCAACAGGACTCGTTTCAGAAATCGAAAGGTTCGATTATGGGTCATTTGATAAGATATTCCGACCCGAGGTACTGAGAGCTTGCGCCGTCAAGAATTCAGACATTGAGACTATTCGCCCTTGCACACCGCTTCAGAAAGGCATGCTATCGCAGTTCATTGCTAAAGATGGGGCTGTCTACTTCAACTACCTTCGTTTGAGGCTCTCGAGCAGTATGAACATCGATACGGACCGGATGAGAAATGCTTGGTCGATGATCGTGGAGAGACACCTTATGCTTCGCACCGGATTCGCCCATATCAAGGACAAAAAGCATTCTTTCATCATGCTCCACTATACTTCCAGCATCTTCACTGTCCCCTGGGATGAAGAGTCGAATTCGCACACGGTCGAAGAGTGGCTTGAGAAGCGGCAACAAATGGCGCTGGAACAACTCCACCACCCTATGTGGTCGATTCGGGTCTCCGAATCATGTATTGACCTTGCCATATTCCATGCTCTTTTTGATGCGACCAGTCTGCACATAGTCCTTAACGACGTGTTGACTGCATATCGCGGTTTATCACTCAACACGCCGACGCCGCTTGAGCCACTCTTATCCGAAATCTTGACCCAAAGCAGCGAAGATGTTTCACGGAAACTGTTTTGGGAGACTCTCGGGAAAGGAGCTATATCAACCCGCTTCCCTAACATGGCTCCTTTGCGGTACGACCCAGAACCTCCAATCGTGGTTACTCAACGCTGCACGAAGTCCCTATCAGATCTAGAGGCTGGGTGCCGAACTTCGAATATGACACTTCAAGCTGCCGGCCTGGCTAGCTGGGCGTCTCTTTTATCAGCGTACACAGGCGAGACATCGGTCACATTTGGGGTTGTGCTCTCTGGACGAACATTTGAGGCTGCGGAGTTTGCTGTCTTCCCTTGCATAACAACTGTACCATTTGTGTCTAAGGTTTCAGATAACAAGGCAAACATGGTGCAGGAAACTATGGCATTGAGTGCCGAGATCCAGCAACATCAATTCACACCTTTGAACGAGATACAGCGGTTGATGGGCTTTTCGAACGAGGTACTTTTTGATTCTCTCTTTGCTTTTCAAAGAATGTCGAATGTCGAGGGTGAACACGACGCATGGGATGTGATTGACGAGAAAGGCACTATCGAATACCCAATCTCTATCGAAATGGAGCCTAAAAACGGACATCTAGAATTGCGACTCACTTTCCTCCCGCATATTGTTCCCAAAGAACAGGCAGTGCTGATCCTCCAGCAATTGGACCACTTAATCAACCAGTTTGTGTTTCTGAAATCCGCGTCCTTGACGGACACAACTGTTGATCAAAAATTGTATTCGATCACACCCGCAAAAGAAGACACATTGTCGTCTGATGTAACTTTGCTACACGAAATGTTCGAAGTTTCCGCGATGAAACACCGGGATCGGGTTGCCCTCGAATTTGCTACGTCAATAAGCAACGGCCAATTCACAAGCAATACATTGACTTACGCCGAGCTCGATGCGGAAGGCAACAAGATCGCACATATGTTGATTGCTCACGGGATCTGCCAAGGAGAGCTTGTGGGCATCTGCTTTGACAAATGCCCAGAGGCATCATTTGCAATCTTGGGCATATTAAAAGCTGGATGCGCTTTTGTAGCGCTAGATCCAGGAGTACCGAGTGCACGACGTGCGTTCATTATCGAAGACTCGCGCGCTAAAGTCGTACTTTCCATGCAAGCGCAATCAAGCGATATGCGAGGATGTCCCGGCGTGAACTTTTTGAACCTCGATGAGCTAGATCTTGAATCGACATCGGCCACCAGACCTACATTGCAACGGCCCATCAACCCTCAAGATTGCAGCTATTGTCTCTATACCTCCGGAACTACAGGCACGCCCAAAGGATGTGAGCTTACTCACGAAAACGCTGTACAGGCACTGCTTGCTTTCCAGCAACTTTTCGCAGGACATTGGGATGAGCAGTCCCGCTGGTTACAGTTCGCTTCGTTCCACTTTGACGTCTCGGTTTTAGAGCAGTACTGGAGCTGGTCTGTTGGCATATGTGTGGTATCTGCGCCACGCGACCTGCTTTTTGAGGACCTAGCGACTTCGATCCGAACACTGGGAATCACTCACATTGACCTGACACCCAGCCTCGCTCGCATAATACACCCAGACGATGTCCCTGATCTTTGCAAGGGTGTGTTCATCACCGGAGGCGAAAGCCTAAAGCAGGAGATCTTGGATGTTTGGGGACCGAAGGGAGTGATTTACAACGGCTATGGACCTACGGAGGCAACAATTGGCTGTACTATGTACGCTCGGGTTCCCGCCAATGGAAAGCCATCAAACATAGGCCGTCAATTCGACAATGTTGGATCTTATGTTTTCAGACCAGGCACTGAGATACCTGTTTTAAGGGGGGCCATTGGAGAGCTATGTGTATCTGGAAAGCTGGTAGGGAAAGGCTATTTAAATCGTTCTGAACTTACACAAGAACGCTTCCCTCATCTCAATCGCTTTCACGAACGAGTTTACAGAACAGGAGACATGGTCAGAATTCTGAACGACGGGGCTTTCGACTTCTTGGGCCGGGCAGACGAGCAGGTGAAGCTTCGTGGCCAGCGGCTAGAGATTGGAGAGATCAATACTGTCATCATGCAAGCTGCTGACGACATCTCGGATATGGCAACATTGGTGTTGAGGCATCCAAAACAACGGAAAGACCAGCTTGTGTCTTTTATAGTGACAACTTTGAAGGGAAAGGGAAAGGGGAAACCGAAAATATTGCTGTATTCTTCTTCAGCATTAGAGTTGGCAAAAGAGGCATGCCGGGAAAAGTTACCGGGATATATGGTACCAACTCATTTTGTTGCACTTACGGCGCTACCATTGTCGGCGAACAACAAGGCCGATGGCAGGAAGCTCAAAGAGATGTACAAATCGTTGTCCATCAGTGACCTTCGGCTCATATCTGGTTCTGCAGACGGTATCGACGACAAATGGTCTAAACAGGAGAAGAAGCTTCGAGATGTCTTGGTAGAAATGTTGGAGATCCGGGAGAGCGACATCAAGAAAGGATCCAGCTTCTTCGAGCTAGGTTTAGACTCTGTATCGATCATTGGATTCTCAAGAGCCCTGAAGTCGACTGGGTTTTCAAAAGCGGCGGCATCCATGATCATGCAAAACACTTCCATCAGTAAACTCGCCAAAGCTCTTTCCGAAATTTCCAATGCCTCAGGCGATCGAGGTTCAATCGACGCGGCGCTGCAATCGATCACTGCTATTCAGCATCGACATCGGCGAAGGGTTGCCGAATCGCTTTTTACAGATCCGCGAGAGGTTGAGGCAATGGCTCCATGCACGCCTTTACAACAGGGACTGATTGCTCGGTCTCTTGATAGCGAACATGGACTGTACTTCAATGCTTTCTACTTTAAGCTCAACAAAAATGTGGACACAGAGAAGCTACAAAATGCTTGGCAGCAGCAGTTCTACTCAACTCAAATACTGCGTACCATCTTTTCCAACACCGAGGATGGGTATGTACAAGCTGCTCTTCGGAGGCCACGATTCCCTTGGAAGGTCTGCAGCGTTCCAATGGGCAAAACACTGCACGACTACCTCGATATTCTGAAGAAGGAATGGTGGCAGGACAAGCGAACACTATCCCATCGACCATTCGAGATCACTCTTGTGGATGCGCCTGAGGGTAACGTGCTTGCTGTGCACATCTTTCATGCACTTTATGATGGGAACTGCATTGGACTGATGTTCAAATCGGTCTGGGAGACCTACAACAACCGACTCAATGAGGGCACTGTGCCATCGTTCCAGTCTTGTCTAGCATACGGCCCATTGAGAATTGTTAAGGGAGCACGAGAATTCTGGAAAGATCATATTTCGGATATGCTCTTCAAGCCGTTTCCTCCACTCGCTGATGAGCAACGTGGCCCCCCTACAACAGTAACTCGAGACTTACCCAGTCTTCCGAACTACGAATCTGTCAGACGTCGGCTGAACGTCGCAGCACAGTCAATCGCGCAAGCCTGCTGGGCAATAGTTCTGCACAGGTACACCAAAAATGCAATTACACTTGGCATGGTTGTCTCAGGACGCAGCATAGATTTCGAAAATGCGGATAGTGTGGTTGGACCCTTGTTCAACACGATCCCGTATCATCACTGCATTCGCGCCAACGATACATGGGCTTCAATCATCAAACGCACGCACGATTTCAATATCGCTGCAAACCCCTATCAACATACGCCACTCAGAGACATTGTCAAATGGTGCAAGCGAGGACCGAACCAACCATTATTTGACACTTTGTTTGTGTATCAGATTGCCGAAGCTGATGATTCATGGCAAAAAAACGACATATGGGAATTGGAAGATGGCGGTGCAGAAGCCGATTACTCTTTAGCGCTTGAGGTCGAACAACAAACCAATGGATATCTTGGCGTCACACTGGTTGCGCAGGGACACGTCTTGGACGAGAGGACTTCCAATCGGCTACTAGACGATTTTGAGAAGGCATTGAAGGAGGCGCTAGGAGATCCAGAAGCACCAGTCGAAGGCCTCACAATAAATAACACTGAAACCAGACCCCAGTTGGAGGATCCCGAACTTAGACCAGAACCTTTGTGTTTCGATGGTGCCAAGGACTTCCAGTGGACTCACAATGCTCTCAAAATGAGAGAAGAGATCGCCAATCTCGTTGACGCCGACATCGAAGATATCAACGAAACCACATCCATATTCGAACTCGGTCTCGACAGTATTGACGCCATCAAGCTATCCTCAAAGCTCAAGAAACATGGGATTGATCTTCCAGTCAGTAACATTCTGCGTGGGCGCACGATTGCTAATACCATCTTCGATGTCCCACAGTCGAAGAGAAGATGGGCCCAAGGACCATCTGATATGATCTTCAAATCGCACATACGGAAGCTAGAAGCCTACCTTCAACGCCGTGGAGGGAAATTGGACGACATTGAGCAAGTGCTTCCGCTTACACCGCTACAAGAAGCGATGGTGGCCGAGATGATCGCATCGGATTACACAAGATACTGGAATCATGATGTTCTGAAGCTGGCACCAGATACTGATGTCGAGAGATTGCGAGATGCGTGGATGCAAGTTGTCAAGGACTCACCCATTCTACGTACGTCTTTCATCGAAATCGATGATCCTCATATCGATTTCTCTTTCGCTCAAACTATTCGTCGGACTCCGCATGCGTTCTGGAAGGAGATTGAGGTTGGCGAGAGTCCAGACTTCTCTGAGATCTTCACGACTATTCGCGGCGACGTAGTCCGAGTCACTCAGACAGCACCTTTGTTCCACGTTCATCTCGTCAGCAACACTAACCAGAAGTATCTCGTACTCTCGATTGCACATGCGCTGTACGATGGCTGGTCTCTTGGGCTTCTTCATTATGATGTACATCGTGCATACTCTCGGAAGTTTGAGGCAAGACCGAAATACGACTCCGTTCTTCACAGGATTCTCACAACGTCTGGCGCCGATGCAGCTGCCTTTTGGCGCGATTATCTCTCGGACGCAAAATCTACTCATTTCTCCCCGCAGCATAAGGTCAATCAGCAGAGCCTGAGAATAGTCCATCGGGAAGAGCACACTAGTAAGGTGATGCTAAGTGATGTGATCTTTTTCGCGAAGAAGAACAAAATTTCGCTGCAAACGCTAGGTCAGACGGTCTACGCTTTGGTGCTTGCGCACTACACGCAATCGCTAGACGTGACTTTCGGTTCTGTACTTTCAGGGCGTGACGATGAGACCACATCCAAACTTATGTTCCCAACCATGAATACTGTGGCCATCCGGATCATCATTCATGGGAACTGTCGAGAAATGCTGCAATATGTCCAAGACAACTTTGAGAACGTTATACAGTGGCAACACTTCCCGTTGAGGAAAGCTCAGGCGTTGGCCGGTATACAGGGTAATGTTTTTGGAAGTCTGTTCATCTATCAGAAGAGAGCAACAGGAGACAATGTCGGAAAGAAGCTGTACGAGAGTGTGGAAGGACAAAGTGATGTTGAGTACCCGGTGTGTGTCGAGATGGAGACCCTTGGTGCGGAATTGGTGTGGAGATGTGCAGTCAAAGAAGAAGTTCTCGACAAGGCAGGGGCGCAAGATCTACTGGCAAGATTAGACCGAGTATTGGAGGTCATTGTCAGTCGACCTGATGCTCCAACGGTCGAATTTATGGCAGCAAAAAAATCTATATGCGGGCTTCCAACATTCCAGGACGAACAGTACAATACCTCTCGCGATGAGGCATCCGAAGCGAAAGATCAGGCGCCCTTGCAGTCGGATTCCGCTACAGCGAAGGCCATCCGCGAAACCTTGGCATTTGTGTCTAAGACCCCCGAGGATGAGATCGCAGAAGGCATGACGATCTTTCATATCGGCCTGGACTCTATCAGCGCCATCAAGGTTTCATCCCTTCTTCGCAAACGCTCCGTTATCCTCAGTGTAGGCGAGATGCTGAAAGCTGGGACTGTTGAAAAGATGGCAAAAGTCGTAGACGGACGAGTGTCCGCAGCTGCTGAAGTTGAGAGCGATGCTGAGGTTGTGATTGACGAAGTCCTGACTGGCGTTGATCGGATCACTGTTCTCAACCACGCCAATATCGAAGAAGAGAACGTCGAACAACTTTTACCGGCTACTGCAGGTCAAATGTACATGCTTTCAATGTTCCTAAACTCCAACGGAGTCAATTTCTACCCTCGATTCACCTACAAGATAGATGAGCCAATCGCCTTTTCCACACTTCAAGCAGCATGGAGAGCAGTGGTCAATGCCAACCCAATCCTCCGAACATGCCTCTTAGCTTCCAAGGATAATAGGGTGCCGTACGTACAAGTCGTTCTCAAGAAAGCCGATGTTGAGATTGTGGACGCCACCGACTGGAACGAGCAAAACATATCCGATGCAATGAAAGAATCTGCAAGGAGGCAACCCTACTACTATATCATTGCTGCGTTGTCTTCAAATAGCTGGAAATTGACGTTGAGGATCCACCACGCCCTTTATGACGGCGTCAGTCTCCCACTCCTGATGCAGCAAGTCCAAGACTATTGTAATGGAGATGGTCTTCCCGCGGCCACCAACACTTTCAACCGACTACTCGCTAATAGTTACAATACTTCCGCCCTTCGAACTCGCAAGGTTTTCTGGACTCACTATCTGTCTGGCATCACACAACATCGTATCCCTCAGCCTTCGTCACCACCAGTCACCAAGACCGAGATCTTCAAGCTCGGCCTCCTACCCAGCACCAAAGTCCTCGACTCCCTCGCTCGTAAGAATGGCGTTTCAACACAGTCCCTCTTTCTCGCTGCATACACCAAAATCTATGCTGCATTCGCACAAGCACCCAGCTCGGAAGATGCAGTGATTGGCATATATCTCGCCAATCGCTCCTTACCTATCCCGAATATTGCTTCGGCGGCCATTCCAACAATGAATCTCGTTCCCCTCCGCGTTCCCAGACCCCTGCAAACGGATATATTAGATATGGCTGCGCAGATCCAGTATGATATCCAGGAGATCAGCATTCCGGCGAACTCAAGTGCCAGTTTATCCGAGGTGTACGAGTGGACACGCGTGAGAATAGATACCTTTGTCAATTTCTTGAAGCTGCCGGATGTGGAGAAAACTCCTTCCCTTGAAGGTGCCAAGGGCATCAGCATTACACCACTCAAAGAGTGGGAGGAGAATGTTGGCAGAGTGAAGGAGACATCGTATGAAGGTTTCGAAGCACCGAAGGAGCTTGTACATGAGCGCGTTCGCTCGGCGTATTTGGTTTGTGCAACAATCGGATTATGAGAGAACTGGGACTAACTAGTGTGTAGCATGCGATCGATATTGAAGCCACAATTCGGAATGGCGCACTAGACGTCGGGGTTTTCGCGCCAGAGGGTATGGTTGATATGAAAAATGGGGAAAAATTGATTGAGGACATTAGACAGGAGTTAGAGGTGCTTAGAGACGCAGAGAAATTGTGATCGACGTTGGGTTGCTTGTCTTCTTTTATGTATACATCGGCGCGGGTTCTTGCTAGGATTTGTATCTTTCTTTTGTAATGGGCTCTGGCGTCGCGTCCGCTGCTTCTAATTATTGAAGTACGACTCTTGTTATTCCTTTTTAGTCCTCGTAGTTGATTGAATGGGTCACAAGTGCAATTTTGGGACAGATTAATCGAAACTGAGTAATTAGTTCACACGTGCTCATTCCCTAACTTGATGCTCAATCCTTGTTCGAACTATACAATCATCACACCTTCGTGACCCTCTGCATGCCTTGTGTATGATCTCCAACCACTCAATCCTTTCGATCCCCCTTTCGATCCCCCTTTCGATCCCCCTTTCGATCGCCTATACGAAAATCAGTCGTCGGTAGTTTTCCTGAGAGCAACGGTAAGCGACGAAGCGATGGTGTACGATGGCACGACACAATCGCTCATCAACCAACTACTGCTTGAGCCTCGTACCTTCGTAGTCCTCCTGCGCGTCCTTGACAAGAAAACTTGGGATACGTTAGCTATACTTCTACAATGACTACCATGCCGAGGGTGGTGGATAGCAGAGATTTACGTACTTGTACCACCAGATTGTCGGCCCAACTGTCCCAAGATGCCACAAGCTGTGCGCATCAATCATTCCCTTCCATGGTGGGAAATCAAGTAGCTCGAAGCTCATTGCCATGATGATCCAAGCCACGATCAGACCCGGCCACACTGACCACAACCTCCCCGACTTTTTATATTGTGTATAACTGAACACGCTCCAGAGTATGTTTTGTATGATCCCCACTGCAACGTTCGCTGCCATGTTGTATGTGTAATCCCACGACCAGAGTGTGAGATAAAGGACGTGTAGCGTGTACAGCAGAATGCAAAGCAATGTCCAGAGTCTTAGAATAGACTGCTTGACCGGGTCCTTCTTGTCTAGTCGGAAGACGCGGATCGGCGCGAAATACATGCCATACAGCACGCTCGCTCCCGCGGCAAAGTAGTCCAGCTTCTCCGTGACATGGAAGTCCCTCGTATGGAATATCATGCTAAAGGTCCAGCTCGCTAGCCCAAAGTATCCAAATAACACATAGTATTTCCTCAGTGGGTAAGAGGCGGGTATTCGTTCTCGAAGCTGGTTCATGCCCCAGTCGTGTGCGAGGTAGTTGAAGAGCGAGAAGATGACGCTAAAGGGCTCCTGCATACCCATGAAGCGGTAGAAGGGCCACTTTCCATGGAATTGGTAGACGGGTTGCATGTAGGGAGGGTCGCGTGCTAGTCGTTTGTCCGTAACAACATGTTGGCAGGAGTAATCGCATTCGGCGGGGCAATCCCAGAGGAGGATGCGGCGGTGGAGGGCTAGGAAGCAGTCAGCAATATGTAAAGGAGTTTGGGCAAGGCAAAGAGGCGCACGTATCGGGGTCGGATCTTGTCCGCAGTTTGCTTCCTTGCAGGCCTGTATATATATGTTAGCTCTGGCACGGGGAGCTGTCAGGAGAGCTGGGAGCTTCATACCAGTAAACATTCTTTAAAGTCGGGTAGCCTGTCACCGAGCGAGGCTTTTGCGACTCCGCCTAGCAAAAAGAAAACGGCAGCGGCCTGCCATACTGGAGATCCGCGTATTCTCATGTTTTATGGCTGAGGTGCTGTTATGGTTTCCATGCGGAGGTATGAGGGAGCTTTGTCTTACAGCGCTCGGGAAATTAGTGACCCCGCCAAGACTCGTCAATTATCGCTGCCAGGACCATGATCTCCTTCCTGTCCAAAAAAAAGCTGATTAGACATTGACAAATACCTGACAGTTGTACATTCGAAGGCAGGTCAATGAACAACCATCTAGAGAGGCACAAAAACAAAAAGAAATGTATTTGGTGGAGAAGCAGGGGACTAATGTCGATGTTAGTAATTTGAATACTACTGCTTATGAAGATATGACTTACTCGAACCCTGGGCCTCCCGCAGACAAGACACTTGTACAGTGCAAAGCGGGCGCTCTACCACTGAGCCACATCCCCTAATGTTTGAATTATGAAAGTTACACAACTTACATGCAGTATATAGTAGGAACTATCTCTTTCTTTGAGCCGTGCAATCTCCGGCAGAGCGGTTATCCGCACACTCCGCGAACCTCACTAAAACTTATTAGCCCCACTTCCAGCACACGTGTTGTTCATCTCTGATACATCTGTTCATTGCGTCTTCTCGGGAACAGCAGCACTCTATCGTCTAGCAATATCAATTACATGTAACTACTCCGTATGAAATCCGGGATCACTACGTCATTTTAGGGGATGCTTTATTACAGCACTGCACCCGTTTTGCTTCCGGTCTGGCACGATATACGCTACCTTGATCAATGCCTTGAATTGCATAGGCTTCTGGATTAGAGACAGACGGCCATGTTTAATTGCACAAATTTCTTCGGTACCTAGGTGTAGTTCATTGAGCCTAGGAAAGAGAACTGTGCGACATTTATCAACTCTATACCTGACACCCACATTGCAGTGCCATCCGCATCTTGGCAACCACACGGCAGTCTATCCCAGATTAATGTTGAAAAGGGATGAGATAGAGGCAGAGTCGATCTTGAAGAAAGGTTTCGTCTGCCTCTTTCCGACAGAAAACGGAGATACAGATACGCACACTGATCAGGGACAGCAAGACTTCCGAAGCCTCCAAAACTCGACATAAAGTAGCACGTGGGAGACCGTTTCCCAAGCATACAACATGAAAATAGTATCCCGACACGTAGACTTCTCTGGGTACAGCCATCCGCGTAATGCCACCGCAGACCTTCCTCTTCCTTTGTCTTGTGCAAGGAACCCCCAAGGTTGTCCATGTTTCAATATTCCTCTATCCTGTTCTGCGATCAAACGTACTTGCTTCCACGGTCATCTCCTACCACTGCTACAGTACCAGATGACTCGAACTTGGATTTCTGTCCAAAGATCAGCTGTGAAGACACGTGCAGTCAGACCATCTCACCATTGGTGAGAACGAATTCAATATTTGACATTGGTCTAGATGAGATTCCTTGGGCGAAACATGAGGGAGCCAGTCACGACTACGGGTCAATTCCTCTGGGCTTGAATTGGGCTCGTAAAAACCTAATGCAAGCGGTACCATGGATTGTAGTTTGTTGGGTTTAGTAGACTTTACTGAACCAAGTCATGCATTTGATCAGGCGCTCAATTGAATAGCAGATTGCGAAGTTCTCGAAGTGGGGGCGATGTCTGAGCAGGCGTAATTAATTGTTCGTCTACGAGGGAGATAAAAGTCAAGGTGGCTGTTTGCAAGCAAGTATACACTTCTCCTAAAATACGTTTCGATGCACACGAAACAGGGTTAGAGAGAATTCATCTTTGGTAGATTATGCGTAATTTACCTAAACTCTGCAATCAGGGAAAGAAATGTTTCTCATCCACCTTTGTAACCCTTCCGACTATTAAGATTAGAGTATGTTCTTATGCATCTAACCGCCACGCAAATCGAACAGTAAGTACCAGTGATTCCGCCTGAAAATGTTATTGATTCTCCCACCTGCCCTTGTGAAACTCGCAGTTCTCACGATCAAACAATCACCCGCTGTAACACATCCACGCATCTCGCGACCCCGATAAAAAGTTACTACAGAACAATCTGACGTGCCAGATGGGAACGCCTGGGGCCATGGACATGGCTGGGACGTCGAGTAACATATGTAAGCTGGGTCACAGCGGGTCGATCCAGCCGGATAGCTTGCGGGCGTGTCGTAGATGTCGATGAGGCCATCGGGAATCTCAGGAATCTCAGGGATCTCGGGAATCTCGGGCTGTGGTGGCTATGAAATCACAAGAGGATCCTTCTCGCTCAGTGATTGTGGTCCCGCGTGATGAAAACAAGTCTCGACGAACAGGTCGTTCCCGGCTTCCGTTCCCCAGCTTGGTTCACCGAGCCAAGCACCAGGTTTATCATATGCCTTCTGGCATTCAGTCCCAAAACAGGTCGCAACTGGATCATTTTCACCACTAGTCCACATCCTCACCCCACCAACAATGAAGGGACAGTACAATGGGTCTTCAGGTCCGGTGTAACGGTTGCAGTCGATGGCACTGAGATCATAAAAGGTGAACTCTGGCAGATTCGACGAATGCAGGGCATACTCGATTTGGATGATGCCCGCTGGGTACACCTCACTAAAGGTGGTGAACTAAATTCAGCAAAGCTTGTTTGAGTGTAGAAGGAAGGGAGATGTTGGGACACCGTCGTTTGGCTTCCAGTATGATGGAGACACGTACTATGTAGGCAGGTCTCGGATTTTGATCACTTGGCCACCACCACCGCGCATAATATGATTGAAAGTGGTCCCAGCGGGGACAATTTGATGGGCATAGTCGGGAACTATCTCTTCAGGGCTGACGACCCACATCCACATATCGTATGGGCAATTGTTGGTGATGATGATCTCATCGGCGGCGGAGACTGGGGGAGTGAGACCGAGGAAGACGACGATGAAAGATAAAACGGTGGCTACAATTCGCCATGGGAGACCCGTAGGCATGGTGCTTCGATAAACCATGATTTCGGAGGTAAAAGTAATGCCTCAGTGGTGAAGGCTGAAGGGTAGTGAGATGAGAAGCTTTGAGCAAGTGACAGGAGGTGTAAGCCCAGCAGAGTAGAAGAGGCAAGACGGATCTTTATGCATGGTGCGTTCAACTTTGCCGCTTCTGAGGCCACTTGTCTGCAAAGAGGGGATGTTGAGTCGTCCGAGAACCGGTGTAAAAATGGCAGTTCAAACATAGGAGTGTATACATGAGACTTCATCAACGCGTACACAATCAACACAACCCGTTCCATAGCCCGTCAAATTCACGTTGACTGACAATACACCACATCAGCGAAGCTAGCAATGAGATTTGCCCTGACGGTAATTGCGATGGTCTGCATGTAGTGAGAGAGGGTGTGATGCAAGGAACAACTCATAAAGCCCAAGGACGAACGAGCATCGTGCCCAAAGTGCTGACCTGAGTCCTAAGTGAAGGTACCGGTGGTCAAGCTCGGTAAACTTTGGGGACCAAAGGTGTCCGAGCACCGTAGCCAAGTAGCGACCCAGGAGAGCAAAAAATCCGAAGCAAAGACGTGGTTCCAAGAGCGCCCGAGTACATCGACTCCCGTTTTGAGCATCAAATGAAGTTGATCAGTGACATTGCAGAAAATCATCAACCACTAGTCAGAAACATCACTCACGGAGATCGTTGGCGCAAGACCAAATCGCGAAACTATTTTTTTGTGACTTATTCTCTAAATTGGACCCGTAGGTAGTCATTTGGTTCTACCAAAGCTCACTTACGAGCTGGATGGCATTTTATTTATATGAAATGATGATGATATCTCTCGAGAACGCCAACTAATGCACCCGCTAGAAGAATGAGATGTTCGACCGTCTACCCTCAGACATTAGGAATCTTGCCCTTGTCACCTCCCCTCCTCAGCCAATCTGGCTCAATGATATCGTCGATGGAGGTATAGATCAACTTGTATGCCGTGCGAATGGTACCATCGCTGACATCCACGGCAAGCCCAATGTCCTTTGGAGTTCGCGGGGCGCCCATCAAATGAGCGACCAGATATATGCAAGCACCGGTGATGGAGAGAGGAGAACGTCCAGCGGCAACGCCAAGACTGGTGACCTTGGTGGCTGCCTCTTGTGCGATGATGGTAATCTGCTGGTTGAGGTTGAGCTTGTTACAGGCACGGGCGATCAAGGCTGCCGCGTCGGTGGCCTGACCGGACACGAAACCTGCGGCGGGGTTCGGCGTGGCACTTGGTGTCTTCTTTTGGTTATTCGAGACCTTTGTAAGATGACCTTCAAGGATCTTAAAGGTGCGCCCTATCTCTTTCTTGGGGACGCTTGTCAACTTGCAGATCTCTTTGAAGGAACGGGGCACGTCCTGCTGCCGACATGATATGAAAATACACGATGCGATGATGGCGTCCTGAGACTTGCCCTTGAAGATCTTGGCATCGTCGGTAAGCTTGTACAGCATCTTTGTGGTATCAGAAACGGCCTTGGGGAGATTTGACGACTCGCAAAGGGTGCTGATCTGGCCGTAGGCTGATTGAAGAGACTTGTTTGCCTTGTCGTGATTCGACTTATTCTGTGCGCGCGACAGCTCCCGAACACGCAGCCCACCATCGCCAAAGCCGATTTCTGTTTGAAGCTGAGAACCGTGGAGAAGAGGGTTGGCCGCGTCTCCAACGCGAGAGGGGTCGTCGTTTCCCTGGTCGTCGTTGGAAAAGGTACGCCACTCGGACCTCGTGTCGATGACATGCTCAGCCAGGACTCTTCCACAAGAGGCACAAACGGTGTCGCCCGATGAGAACTCTTCGACGAGATTGGGAGGGTATTCTTTGCAGTCAGGGCACATGAGAGTGACGTTGAGGTCTTCTGTCCACTCCTGCGCCTTCACCTGCTCCGCCGTCTCTTCGTAAACTTCGCCGGGGGAAAGCACACGGCCGTCGGGAGCGTACGCCATTGTTAGTGTAACAGATCTGTTATAAGTGAGTGTGGTGACAGTGAGGTGTTGGTGATGTAGAGAAAGAAGAGGAAGCCTAGTTTGGGTCTAGAGTATAACAGAGATTTGGTGAACGTTTTGCCAAGACGCTAGCAATAGCGGCTTTTGCCTGTTGTCCGGAAAACTCCCTCCAATGCACCACCTCCGAACTCCCTCTCAGCTCCTATACCCCTCCAACCCGACACAATGTTTGCGCAATCCATCAGGGCCTCGGTATGCGCATATCTCCCGAAGCTCTCGCCACCTTTCTGACCCCATTGCAGCGCCAGGCGCTTGTTCGCGTCGCCCGACAGCAGCCCACTCTCGTCGTTCGCCGCACCTTCATCACCCCCACGGCCGTTCGACAAGGTGATTCATCTCCAGTCGCTCTACAAGGAGGATACTGACCCAATTGGCATATTACAGTCGATCTCGTGCAGGAACTCTATCTGCGGGAACTGAAAGCATATAAACCGACGCCCGTAAAGGCCGGTGACTCCGAAGGCCATGTCCAGAAGTTCGCCGTCCCAAAAGCCCCAGCATCCCCAGAGGAGAGCGACATTGCGAGCGAGCTCAAATCCTACGAAACCCAACAGGTAGAGCTCGAAGGGGCTAGCACAGAGGGAGGCCCGGCACCCGTGGAGGAGGACTGGTTCGAGGAGGAGGAAGAGGATGCACCAGTCGCCCATTAGGGCGGCTGACTGCATTGTAAACACGACCACCGCATGTAACAAAACTATATGGATTGAGGCAGCATCAACTGGACCATAGCGAATATATCGTATCCCAGAGTGGAAATGGATGTTGTGTATTCTCCTAATATATTGCTTACTAATTGACCAAGGGTGTCATGCCCAACAGCAACTGCACGATAGTGGCTGGTTATCGTTTCCGACTCGTTCGTACATTCGGTTCGGGGGTGAAGAACAGGACAAAATGACGGTATTTACTCTGCTGGGCCCTGCTATTTATGCACGCCAGCTGCGTACCAGCTACGCTTATATGTATTGCTCAAACTCAGCTGTATCTGCCAGTGTTGACGTCGTAGACTATGCCATTACTCATTTTCGGCGTTGTGTGATGTGTTAGATGGACCAAGACGTCTCTAGACGAGGCTGGAAAAGAGGCGGTTGCCTTGTTGACCCCTTTTGATGAGCATATGTAGTAGCTCTCTCATTTGGCACGCATCGGAATCAGAGCTTGGATAGAGGGGCCGGTGGTGTTATCCACAATGGCAATCATCTGTAATAGAGTTGTACCGTGTTGCGTGGCTACTCATGTACTATAGCTACACACTCTACTGGGTGGAATTGTAATCGTTCAGCGTCGGAAGTCGGGGGCGGTGAACGCCTTTCCATAATTATGTGTAGCGATTATTACTGGGGAGGGGAGGGCCTGCAATCTAACAGTGAACAACAACACAGCACAGTGCACGTGTTGCTGCCGCCAGATGTCAAACACAGCCGTCGTGACGGACCATTCTAGGACTCGTGTCTTAAGGTGTAATATTGTATGTACGTATGTACATATGTATGTATGTAGCTGACATTAGCCCTACGGACAAGCCCACGGCAATGGCTATGTACTGTGTGTGTATGGCCATGACACTCGTTGGCATTGACGTCTTATGTGCAACGCTCGAGGTCACGATGCAGCTTTCATACAGGCATCAGCTCACCCGACCTGCGAACGGGTGCTGAACAAGATATGCTGGACTATGCTGGACTATGCTGACGATGCTGGACGGGCCGGTGCGATTGGCGGGGCGGTGGTACAAATTTTGACAAGTTAATATACATGTAGAAAAGCTCCGGAGAGCGATTTGCGTGCAGGAGAAATTAAAACAAGATCCGGCTCCGTCGATCCCAGTCTCGCATCGCCACAAACCGGCAGCGAACCTTGCTAGTCCTGCCCTGACCTGTGACACTCAACATTTACCGAAATCATATACCTCGACGCGCTGCTGTCTCTTATTAGATTCAGTCAGCATCCTCCTGCCTGCAGCCTGCAGAGCCCCAGCCTCATCACACCTCCAGTCTCCAGTCTGTCGTTATCCCCTCCCAACCCCCCACACCACCACCCCCCCTGTTCTCATAGCCTGTCCTCATAGTCGCTGCCTCTCTCCTCCTCCGTCCTCCGGGCCCCCACCTCATCTTCCACCCAACAGGCCGCTCGCACTCGACACTCGAAACCGTCCACGTCCCCGCTGACGGCCGCTGCTAGAGCCTGCAAGAACAGTGTCGGGCTTCCTGCTCTCTCCCACCCCCTCAAGGTTCCAACGCGATCCTCGCCGCGATCACCTTGACTGGGAGCCATGAGTGTTGGACGCCCATAGGAACTCATTCGACTCTCATCAGTCTCCCTCCTCTGCCACCTCACCTCCCATTATGCCTGCAGTCATTGCTCATGCTAGAGGTGGCTACGACCTACTCGCAAATGCCCACGGAGCGAGGAACCGGAGCGCGTCCGATGCCTTTCCATCGACCGAACGTGAGCCGGAACCACTCCAGAAGTCCGCAAGCTACACCTACATCCCCCGTGTCAAGGAAGTAGACGAGTCCCCAGTCCTGGAGCTCAAAGGCTCAATCTCAGAGGTCGATCTGAAGAATGGAATGCATAATGCGGATGGGAAGTCCTGTTCATCGTCAGGTGGATCAAGCCCGGTTTCAGACGAGGCACCTACAGAGCAGCTGCAGATGCCGCAATTGAGGCCCAACAACAACTCGCGCCGGTCGTCGAGGTTCCTGTCCTTCTCCAGCAAAAGCCGCGAGTCCTCGTCAGAACCCAAGCCCGACCGGAGCCGCCCCGAGACTCGCAAGGAGAGCTCCAAACAGGCAGACTCACCCGTTTCCATGTCCCCCGTGCGGTCGCTCTCGAGCTTCAGGAGAAAGTCTTGGATCTCGACTCAATCACGATCATCATCACCGACAAAAGAGACGAAAGAAGCAAGGAAGTTGGAAGAGGCGAAGAAGGCGGCGGCTCTCGCAGAGGTGCTGAGCATTCCGGACAAGTCTGGAGCCAAAATTGGCGCGGACAACCCACCCAGCCCGGCCCGCCCGCAGAAGCGCGTTCTCACGAAGAAGGCAAATCGACTCAGTGGTATATTTAACATATCGACCTCTCAGCCTACATCTACACCCGTCTCCGAAATCCCTGCCGTGCCCCCTATACCCAAATCCTTCTCGACCGATGGACTACCTTCACACTTTTCACCCACCAGCCCGACCCACATTCCACCACTCCCACGGAATTTATCTTCGGACAAGCTCAAAGGCACCAGAACGGAGCCTCGCAAGAAAGACGAGCTATGGTCGGTATTCCGGACACTGGAGGCGGATCATCGCAAGTGAGTCTTGGCTCCATGACACATTAATCGCACCCTGACATCAAACCAGATTTCAATCAAAATCCATGGCACTGAAGGCCAATGTTGTCCGGACCACACTTCTGCCATTTCTGCGCTCGTATGCTGCGCATCCATCAAACCATAAACTGCGACCCGAGGACCTGGATCGGCGAGCAAACATTTTGAACGGGTGGTGGACTGCGCTACTGGAGCTTCTTGCAGGACGAAACAATCAATCAATATCCGGTACCGACCGGCCCGTCATTCTCGAGGCTGTCGCTGGTGTTATGGAGAGACCAGAATGGAGAATGGCTCCCTCGCCGTTCTGTGCTCTCGCAGATCGGTCAGAAACATCGTCAACTACGACCATCAAGTCTGCAGCGTCCTACACCTCTACCAACTCTGATTTCCTCGCCGAATCCGTCTATCACAATGTCCGGAATATCTTCACTCAAAATCTCCTGTCTCAAATGGCATTTGTGGTGGACAAGATGTCCCTACGAAACGCCGCATCCAGCCTTGTAACCTTTTGTGGCAAAACATGTGCATATGCATTCTGCTTTTGCCCAGGAGTCGCCGACGTTCTTGTGCGTCTATGGAGTCTGACCGCGGATGTCATGAAGCGTGTGCTCGATGAGTCAGAGATTCCCAGACAAGAGCGGCTGGACGCTGTATCTGACCGCATTGTCCCCTTTTTCCCACCTATGCTTCATTCACTCAAATTCCAGACTTTGACCAAGACCGTACGTTTGTTGCGTCGTCCTGCTCCTCTCCCATTGGGAAGCGCGAACTTGGACTGGTATGGCAGTTGGGGAAAGCGCTGGGCAGGTGCCGAGAGTGATCTGTTCTACGTCTTTGTGAAGCACTACCACATCCTCGTGACCGACTTTCTGCATGAGGAGCCCAGCAATGCAGAGCGTATTTGCGTACCTGGTCTGATCATGGTCCATGCCCAGATTTTGACCAATTTGGATGCAACTGTAAACCGTCATTCGGTTCCTCAGCAGACAGAAGATCCAATGACAGGAGCCACTCCAGTCACATTTGATGATGTCTTGGAAGCCCCTGACACTTCAGCATCCGCATTGCCTATACCTCCTGCCAACGCCAGCCGGCCGATGGCAGAGAATCGCGTCATTATGTTGATTCGAGACTTTCTCTCTGAGCGGAATGCGCATCTAGGCCCGTCGAGGCGACTTTTTGCGGAAAGCTTTGGACGTCTACTCAAAGGCGCTGCTCGGAGAGTGTCGGTCTATAACAGTAACGCTTGTTATACCCTATGTGACTTTCTCGAGGAGGCGTTTGTCATCATGGTACGCTATGAGCAGCTTGACCCTCAACAGCATTCGGTCTTGGATTGGCCATTCTGGCTTTCGGTGTGCAGGCAGATGACTGCGAGTCAAAATACGGCTACAGAGATCAAATTGTTTGCCTTTTTATACAGCGCCTGGTCAACCTTGGTAGCAGACGAGCGCTGCAAGGCGAGCTTGTGTTTAGATTTCCTGCTGGAACCGGAGTTCTTCGAGAGTCGATTTAATCATTGGTGTCCGATGGTGCGATCGTATTACATGCGCCTGCTATGCTGGCGAGTTGCAAGGTTTGATGGAGAAGATACGGAAACTGACATGTATGATACCCTCTCCCTCTCCGCTTCAGTCGCTAATCGGCTCCTCAGAAACATCATGCGAGCGCTGAGCGATCGCTTACGTTCTGTCTGGTCCCATTACCTTTGGATAAAGGAAGATGCAGAGTCAAGGCATGTAGTTCCCCCCTCCACCGCACCGTGCAATCCGGCACCTGGCCGACGGTTTCTCATTATCCGCAACGACACCCCGATTGTGATCAATAGCGGCCCGTTCATTTCCTTCG
Organism: Pleomassaria siparia CBS 279.74; assembly: GCA_010093715.1. Taxonomy (NCBI): domain Eukaryota; kingdom Fungi; phylum Ascomycota; class Dothideomycetes; order Pleosporales; family Pleomassariaceae; genus Pleomassaria; species Pleomassaria siparia. Next base: position 1,030,452 of record MU005766.1, on the reverse strand, counting down.
ATGGTGTTGTCCAATCGTTTCAGGCTCGGCCTACGCCAAAGCGACTTGCCACGAATTCTCCTCCCAAAGTTGATGCACGACCTTCGCCTGTGCAATCTACAGAATCGCAGGACCTTCCCGACGAGGACATGAACAAGGGAAGATGGAGTATGTTGCGAAATCTCATTATCGCCCCGAAGAATTCCTCAAAATCGCGTACTCCGGGTCCATCTCTAAAGGGCAAAGAAAACAAGGCGTCAAATGATGTTGCGCCCAGCAGCCTGGCCGAATCTTCGTCAGCATCAAAGACTGAGACGATGGAGAAGTCATCACCATCGCCACCGCCTTCTCATCGTAGCTACAGTTTTCGATTCTCTTTGGAATGGGTAGACAAGAGATTTGGAAACTTCAACAATATGCGACTCAATCCACCCCGACTACCTCTACCAGGCCAGGGCCTTCTTCAAACCAAAGGAATTAATATACATGCTGTCAAGAGTTGCAAGCCAGTTGGACCTGCAGCAACCTCGAGTCGCTACGCCGGCCGCGCTCTCGCGGAATGGACATTGATCTCACACGAATGTCAGAACTTCTTCGACAGGAGAAAGAATGAGGGTGTTCCAACCAATCGCCTCGTCGAATCACCCACGCTTGCTGTCGAAGCCTTCCGAAGACCGGGATAGTCTTGATAGCAGAGAAGGTCGATGGATGCTGTATATTTCCGCCACGACGATTACATGTGCGTTGTGTTGTTCTGCTCCCGCATTAGCGTTCACTTTCTTGCATAAGACCGTGTACAACTACGTTCCCGCCATGGTAGCCTCATTTACATAATTCTAGCAGGCAGGGCCGTTGCCAGATTCAATGTTTGATTGCATTACAGGGCCGATGGCAGCCCCTGTGACTGGCGTTTTCCACTGCGGACTTGTTTCTCTATTGTTATATTCATCGCTTGCACATGCATTGATGAATTGCATTATTCGGCGCGGATCTTCAACTTTTGGGCATAATAGGGTGGGGAAGTGTTGATTTCATTACCCCTGAATGGACGAGTGAGTGAGAATCCATTTACACGGTGGAACTATGCAAGGCAACAATATAGAATTCGAACTTTTTTTCCCTTCTCTCATGATGGTTGACTAGTCTCATGATGTTTTATAAGCCCGTTATGGGCAAGATGTATAGCGCACCTGTTTAACGGGGGATCTGGCCATCTACATACTATACTGTGTAGTCTGGAATGATTTTGGCTATGCAACATGGATGTTGGGGATAAGCAGCTGATTATGTACGTACATGTTATATAATATATATGATACGTCTTAGCCGCAATAGGCTCGTACGACTTCTTTGCCCGTGCTTATTAAGCCTCTTGTTTGCTGTGGATTGGCCCCGAGTACAAAGATGCACTAGCGCAGACCTCAGATTGAGTGAAAGAATGATCACCGAGACAGGCCGGACAGGAATGAGACAAGCGAGAGACAGAGAGAGAGAGAGAGAAAAGGTCATGGTCGGATTGGCAACATAGACAGTAGAGGCTGCAGAGGCAACACAGCAGCTGAGCACGGCTGTGGCTATGCAGGGTACCACCTTGGCAATGAAGACTACATAGTACATATGCATCCATGGTGGCACGAAGCCATGACATGAGGGGAAATGGACGACGCGTACGTGACTCGGGGACAAGAAACATGGGCAGTGAAGCTCGGTGACCATGTTGTCGTCATGTCGTGATTTGGTGATGCGAGTCCTGGGATGATGATGATGATGCATTCAATGGTACATGTATATATGTATATATGTATGTATGTATATGTATATGATATATGTATTGGTTGCTTGGGGGATTTGCAGGAGGCGAGGCCAAAAATAGTCCATGATGGTGGCGGCTTTGACCCCCCCGCAACCATCAATATTGTAATAGGGTACCTTGGCCAAAAACATGCAACCTGCCCCCTAGCGCACGCTATTTTCCTGGCCCACCACTCTTCCCCTAACCTCAACACCACCACCTCGTCTTCCTCCTTGACTCTTCTCCACCAGCCATCCCGGTACCAATACTTTCGTTCACGCCTCTCACCCTTCCCTCGTTTCTTTTGCCAGTCATTCGTTAGAGCTGGAACACTTTCTTCTGCACGCCTTGTACATACTGTACTATCTATTGTAGTACAAAGGTAGCTCGTCAATCCCCTTGTTGACAACCCGAACCCTATCCGAAAAACGCACGCCGGTACCTTGCACAACATCGTCCCCAGTCCGTTCCTCCCAAAGCGCACCTCCGCATCCCCCACTCGCTTCGACACCACCGCCTTCCGAATCACATTCCGTTTCCCTTGTACACGCCCACTCCGCAATCCACTCCGCAATGAGGCCCTCACAGTTGCTCGTCGCTGCCGTCGCCGTATCCTCGGTCTCGGCTGCTTGGGCTGATGATTTTGGAAATCAATTCTCCGACGTCATCTATGGGCGATCAGAGGTGAAGAATGTGCTGTATGGACGGCAGAACGGTAAGCTTGACTTGATGGACGTCATATGCCCAGGGCAGTCACTGATTTCGTGTGTTTAGATGACAAGTCAACATCCGCCGCGGCTTCAGTGACCCAGAAAAACGATGCCACAAGCACAAGCGGTGCAAAGGAGTCGGCCAAGGCTACAACAACAAACCAGAACGACAGCAAGAGCACTGGAAAAGCCTCTGGTTCAGCCACAACCAGGACCACCAAAAAGACACAGACAACGTTCGCCGCCGACTTGCCCGCAGGAGGCATTTCCATGATAACGCCAGCCGCCATTGCGGGTGCCCAGTACTACAAGGTTGGGGACTGGGTGACGCTTGCATGGAACTACACTTCGCTCTCCATCACACCCTCCAACATTGACATCATGGCAACATGCACAGCAAACCAGGCTACTTACACGTTGGCCGTGAACCAGACAGTGGGCAAGGGAGCTGCTACCATTCTTTGGGACACGAAAGGATATCAGGAGACTGCGAGCGTTCCGTTACTCACCGAGACATACACGCTTATGGTTTACGATTCGGCGTCCAGCCCGAGCGCGGCAGCCAAGCCTGGATATCTCGGTCTTGCCAACAGCTTTACCTTTGGCATGTATATACCGCAGGAAGCCGTGGCTTGGCAGGGTAAGTCTATACAGGTTCCAAATTACACCAATGGTTAGCTAACAGAGCGCAGATTTCAAATGTGCAAACTGCAACGCCGCCGGCTCCTCATTCGAGTCACTCACTCTCAGAGCCCTCTTCATTACGAGTGGCACTACCGTCTTTTCACTCCTCTACTTCGCCTTTAGTTTTGGACTTTTGTAAGGCCCATGTTCCAGGAACCTCTGCTTTTACATTACCACCACCGCCCCGCCTCGAGTTTTCCAGCCTTTTCCGCTTCGGCACATAGCATCACACACGGCGTTTTGATATATTGCTACATTCACATCTACTCATAGCTTCACTCCTTATAGTCCTATTATTCATCAAAAGAGTTGCGATCTACTAGTGTTCGGGTTTTGAGCGCACGTTGGGGACGGTCTTTGGAGTTTGGAGTATTTCACGTGTGTTAGATATATATGGTTGGAGGCGGGGGGGACTGCATAGACTCGGGTTCGAGTCATTTAGCTAATAATATCTAAAAAAATGGGGGAGATATAGGAAGACAACAGGAGGCTGAAGATGGATGAATAGTTGCAGAAGTAATGCTTGAAGAGACATCACAAACATCACGAGACAAATGTCATGGCGATATAGCACTTGAGCAAATCAATCAATCAATCAATCAATCAATCATCAACACCAAAACAGAAATTCTAAATGTCCTTGAGTTTGCCCATGCTATATATACATGTGCATGCGTTCGCATTGACAACAGGCGTGTGGAATAATATGTAAATGCAAATGTGGTATCTTAGTGTCAAATGAACGCCGCCTGAATGATGCACCCAAACCAAACCATGCCCTATCTTGCAACCTAATCCAAATAATCCGAATTAGAGAACACGCTCTGCTAACGCCTACTAGCCGCCGGAGCAGCCCGCCACTCCTCCTTCAATACCCATCGCTTGCGTCCTTGTCCACCTTGCTCCATCGTCGCGATCGTCTTCAGCGTCTCCTTGAACAGCTCGTTTCGACCTGGCTCTGCTCGGCAATAAGGACTGAAATGATCGACCAGCATCTGCGTAGGCACGACCCCGCCGTGCGTCTGCATGAAGTCACGGATCATCTGTATCATCTGTCTGCCGCGGTAACCCGTGGGAGTGCATGTACCTGATGTTCCGGGCGTAGAGGAGCGTGAATCTGGCCCGTTGGCGCGGCCCTGGCGAGCTGCGAGACTCGACAGGATTGAGGAAGAAGACGGACCGCCGCGAGCAGCAGCTCCTCCCCGGCCACCACGCATGGAGCCGTAACCCCCTCGGCCAGAGGGTGCAGCGCGTGGAGCGGGTTCTTCAGGACGTCCATTCGAACCATACATGCCCGTCCAAGTCGGCACGCCGATAGGGGCACGCCGTGCCTCTTCCTCGGACTTCTTGAGCTCGGCAGCCGCGTGAGCAGCTGCGCGTTTGGCTTCTCGTCGGATGAACTCTGGATCGGCTTGAACTTTGCGTTTGCGGCCCCCAGCGGTGGAGTTGACAATGGCGTCATGCTCGAGGACCGAGTGTACACCTGATCGAGCAAAGATGGTGGAGAGGAGGCGTTCGTCGGATTTGCCTTCTGTGCCGTCTTTGGGGGCTTCTTCAGAATCGGATGCAGCTTCTTGGAAGGCTTCGGCGTGAGCAATGCCTTTGACTGCTGCAAGATCTTCGAGGGCCGTGGAGTCGGTTGATGGGGCGGCACCGTTAGACTCGTCGTTGAACTTGACTTCAGAACCACGAAAGAGATTGCCAGTCTCGGTTTCTCCGTCGTTTTTTTCGTTGCCAAGAGTGAACAGGTCGTGGAGGTCGCTCATTTGGAAGGTCTAATGCCAAAGTTAGTACGGGTATTGGTAACTATCTCGAGCCTATCTTACCTGTCGCTGTTTCGGATCTTTCAAGACCTTGTTCGTCAAGAACTGTTTGAAGATTTGCCGATGATAGATCTTCTCCTCAATAGTGCCGGCAGACATGAGACGGTATATCTCAACCTCTCGCTTCTGTCCCAGACGCCATGACCGCTCTCTAGCTTGAATGTCGGTCGAAGGGTTCCAATCCGGATCGTAAATGATTACCCGGTTGGCGCCAGTAAGATTGACGCCCAGACCGCCGACTTTGGTAGTGAGCAGGAACACATTCAGGCCTGGGTCGTTGTTGAACTCGTCCACAAGATCTTGTCGGTTCTTGATTGGTGTCTCGCCATCCATGCGTCGGTATTTGATGCCTGGTAGAGTTTTGAGGAACTTCTGAAGGATATCGAGCATGATGCGGTGCTGCGCAAACAAAAGTGTCTTGTGGCCACCCTTTTGCCAAAGGGAGAGAAGTTCTTTGACGACTTGCATTTTACCAGATTTGCTCGCTGCACCGTAGTCGAACCCAACTTTCTTCGACAAGGTCTTGTGTTCTGTGAGATCCGGGTGATTGCACACTTTTCGTAGATAGTCTATGCCAAAGAGCATTTGCCGCTTGCCAGAGGCGATTGACTTCATCTCTTCCGAGTGCAGAAAATTCTCATAAGCATTACGCTGCTGGCGAGTCAACTTGCAGAAGAGCACCTGCTCCTTCTTTTGGGGCAGATCAGTCGCAACATCGACCTTGAAGCGCTGTAGAAGGTAAGGGCTGACCGCATCTTTCAGCGTCTCAGCACATTGTACTGCGGTCTCAAACTCCAGGTTGGACGCATTTGCATACCCACCCCGCTTGATGGGGAATTCGAACTGGTTGCGAAAGTTGACCAAAGTGCCCAGTCGCATGGGGAAAACGAAATCAAAGAGCGACCACAGTTCGGTGAGACTATTCTGCATTGGGGTTCCAGATAATATGACACGGTTCGGGGTACGAAGCTCCTTGCAATGGATGGTGATAGAAGTGTGTGGGTTACGGATCTTGTGGCCTTCATCCAAGATGGCGCACTCCCACTCGGTTGGAAGGAGGAATTCTGCATAAGTTTGTAGTCCCGAATAGGTTGTGACTAGGACATGGCCATCACGCTTGACTTTCTCAACGATCGACTTTGCGGCCTTTCCGGACTTCGTCAGAGTGTCATCGTAGTCACCATAGTTTCTCAGTTCCATTTCGCGCTCCATGCGGTCCTCTCGGTGAGTATCGAGCATACCGCTGCCGGAGCCGTGAAGGATCGAAACGCGAAGAGCTGGCCACCATTTATGAAACTCGTTGACCCATTGCTTCATCACAGTGGCTGGACACACCACAAGAACAGGCTTGTCAAGCTTCTTCGAATAGTGAAGTCCGGCAACGAACGAGATGGCTTGAATCGTCTTGCCCAATCCCATCTCATCTCCTATGATGCCACCAACATTTTGTGAGTATAGTTCCCAGAGCCACTGGACGCCAGTCTTTTGGTAGTCGAACAGAGCGGGGTAAATATCGCCGGGGATGCGGAATCCGTTTTCGAACTCTGTATCGGGCTCCGTAGGATGTGGGAGATAGCATTCCTCGTCTTCTTCCTCTTCATCGGTGAGGATGATACCCTGCTTCTCCCTAGCCCGGTTCCTAGCAGCAGAGCGATTTGTGGTCCAAGACTGTATGCGCTTCCGAAAGAGTCGCTCGTTTCCGTCATCGAGTCCTGCAAGGTCTTCCGCCGTTTCTTGCACCGGCTCAGCACCCTTTGTCTTCTTCTTAGACTTTGTGGCGCGCGCTTTTCGCTTCCGGCCCACTGCCTCCTCTTCGAAATCTTCGTCCTGTGTAAGGTCCTCGGATACGCCTTCTGATTCACCAAGCGCGGCCAGCTCACGGTCACCCATATCGGGGACAAACGCATCGTCGGAATCAGTTGCACTGCCAGTTCCTCGTGAGCTGACGGCATCTCCGGCTGCATTGACGCGCTTCTTCTTAGCTGGCCGTGAAGTTTCTGGTGGACTGCCGGCCTCTGAACTTGACTCAACGGTCTCAAACCCAGGCTTCATGAGGTTCTGGTGCGAGACTGGGCCTTTAACTGCCTCTTCAACGATATCCTCTAACTCTGCATCTAGCATGACGTCTCCGAGTGTTCCTTGGTTTGGCTGATTTAATGCCAGCTTGGAGAACGGTGTAATCTTTCCAGTACGTATCAAGAAGTCGCGACGAGACTCATTTGGAAGAGGCTGGTTCGTGCTCTCTGCAACAGTCTCCTCGCCATCAGGCGCCTTGTGTCGATCGTTGATACGTTGTTGGATCGAATCCAAGTCTTGATCAAGGTGTTCTATTTTCTTTTGATATGCTGCGATCTCGCCGCGGATCTTGATCTTGACTGACTCAATGGCTGGCATCACAAGCCGTGTCTGTAGCTTAGCCATCGCCACTTCACAACGCTTGATCTCGGCCTCGGTTTTCTCCATGCGCTTCTTGTCCCGCTCATCAGCTTGCTCCACGAGCAACTGCTCTGCTTGGCGACCAATGTCGCGCTCGAGGTCATCTTGATCGCGGGTACCAGTTGTAAGGAATTTCAATCGTGTCGCCTCGTCTGCATCTTCGGGTATATCTGGAACCAAATCCTGTGCGTTTTCTTGCGCGGTTGTATCTTGTCCCTCATATCGAGTTGAATCTCCAAACGGAAGTTCATGCGTCGCATTCGGCTCCAAGGTCAAGGCAGCGGTGCCTTCAGTCGGGGACGACATCGCCACCCTTTATTGTGGGTTGTGAAGAAACGTAGGTGAAGCGAATGCGTCGGGGCGTTTCTGAACTGTGAAATCGCTGTGAACCGTGGTTCGCAATTCGAGTCTATCCACGCCACGCCACGCCGCGGGCGATCGATGAGCGAGTGAGGGTGAGGGTGAGGGTAAGGGGCGAAAAGCGCAAGAGTAGTTTGCGCGCCGAGGTGGCGCTATCGAGGTGGTGGAAGGAGAGAAAGCGAGGGCATTTTAAAGACTAGGGATGTGTGAGTTCTTTCACTTTCATCAGGCAGTCGCTCGAGTGATGAGGGTGATTCGTCCATTATGTCACCGACGCGGAATAAGCGTGTGGCTCGTGCACCTCACGCTGTCACGCTTTCACCATTCATAGTGTCTCAAATTCTCGCCGTCTGCAACATTGGCTGTCTACATGATAATCATTGTCGCGTCACCGCGTCAATTTACTCAAGCGAAATGATGTAAAGCCGGATTATCTTCCATGCGCTCTACAATGATTCAGCGACTCATCCCCTTAATCGTAACCCTTCAAAATCCAATATAAGTTACACTACTTGAACATGTGCTAGTCTTCCATGAAAAGGCAGCATGAAGGATATCTTTATTATTCTGAGACTATCACTACTAGACATGGTATTCTGGATTGATTCCTTTTGTTGTTCGCCACCATTGCTGACCAGAAATGTGCCTTGTTTTATATAATTACAATATGAATGCGGAACTCCCTCTATATAACCATCTCATTACTGTACCAAAAAAACCCCCCAGGACATGGGGTGTATATGTAATGAATGAGCCACACGCTCCAGGAATCAAAAGAAACATGACAGCCTCTCGTTTCCGAGGTCTCCAGCTCCATTGGCATATGAAACAAACCAAGAAAAAAAAGAAACAATCTCTACCACGAGACGCTAGAACCTTTGCAGTCTCACACATTCACCCCGTACCTCAGAATAACTCCGACAATCTAACGACCCTATTCCCCATAACCCGGTGGCCTCTCTTGCAAAATGTTTCATAACCCTCCCCATCATTGACCTCACCAATACCAGCCACACCTGCAACCCCAGTAATCCAATCGCTCACACATTCCGCTCCCTCCAAATCCCTCGACTGGCTTCTATCCGACCACATCTCATACACAATATTCGAATCGTGCTTCCCTAGGAACCCACCTATCGCGGTTTTCAATGTTATATCACCTTCAGGCTTTGTGACTCGGACAGTGATAAGCGGCTTCCTGTGTGCGGAAACGATATGCGCTTCTGCTGCTACTCGAGAAAATAGCGGCGATGAAGCGCTTGTTCGATCCGGGATGGAGTTGTTCTTACTGTGTGATGAGCTAGGAGAGATGTCGAAGATGGAGGACATGGGCGAGCTGGGTTGAACTTTTGGACTGAGGTTTAGCAACGAACCTGGTGTCGAGCTTATCAAATCAACCGAAATATCTGTGAAGGAGAACGAGGGCAGACCCTCCATGTGGCACTTGTGTGAAGAACTGGGACCACTCGACTGTTGTCGTGACAACAAAGTGAGAATATCCGAAGGCGGCAGTGCTGGGATGGGTGGCTTGCATAGCGTCTGTAGAAGGCCTTGCGGGTCGTGCGGTGCGCAGATCTTGCGAAGGGAGGGGAACAGCCCATTCCTAATATGGGTGGAGAGGATGGACATTGCCAAGCAGGCAACGGGTTCCGTGTTTGAGAAGGGAAAAGATGTCGTGGAATGATGATTCATTAGTACAACTTGTGAGCGTATTTCCCAATGGATATACTGTAGTGTTTTGGACTGGAGGATGGGAACGTCGTCTACCGAGCGAAGCGTCGGAGCTATGTCCTGAGCTAATATGAAGTGTCTAAGATTCTTTGTAGACATAATAGTTGAGATAGTTACCAGACTAGAGACCTCAAGATCGATGAGCACGATACTCTCTAGGGAAGTGGCGAGGTATGACGCAGCAAATCGCTGAATACCTTTATCGCTGACACCGGGAAGGTTTTCCAGACGCAGAGATTTCAGATATGGCGGGAGGGCATTCAGTGTCATGGTTGTAAATGAAGACGTAGAAAGACCTGAAATTGAAAGGTGGCGGAGCGCAGGGAGTTGTCGGAACGTTCCTACAATGGCGCGGAAGTTCAGTGGAACGGAGAGGCACGATTGCTCCTGGTGCAAGACCAATGTGGTAAGGCTCGGATGGGTCGAATGAAGTTCCAAGAAGCGTTCCATAGGGTCGCAAGCCGCGTTATAGTAATTGTTGCTCAGATCTTCCTCTTCGTCGTCGAACTCAGGATATGGGTTTTCAGTTAGCAGCCAGACACGCTCTTTCAATTTTCGCCTCGTTGAGAGCGCGTGGGACAACCGGTCGAAGGAGTGCGTGTATGGTACGTGAAACCCGACAAGACGCTCTAGATTCGGGCAAGCCATGACAACAGACGCGACCAAGTTTACTATCTCTTCTCGTTCGATGCTCGCATCTTGATAAAGGGACATGTGCTCTGTCATGTGAAGTTCTTGGACGTATTGTGCTAGAACAGAACGCTCGCGAAGCGTCCTTCGAAGAACCTTGAGTCGACTGGAGCCCTTGATTTTGAGCTTTAGCATATTTGGATGGTTTTCATTGGTGAGCACCCATGCTTTACGGTACCTGTAATTATACCGTCAGTAAATTCATGTCAATCAATATCCAGTGGAAGCAGCTTACATTGTAGGAGTGACAGCTCCATACCATGCGCGACTTGTCAAGGAAAGACTGTGTAGATCCCTCAAATAGCATGGACACGCCTCATCTACCTCAAAGTGCAGTTGTGCCAATTGATCCACGATATAATTATATACCTCTCTGGGAAACTTCTTGGATACCTGTGCTGAGAAAGGGTATTGCACCTTGGACCGCCGCCATGTCGAGTTCTTCTTGTAGCGTTCTCGCTCCCAGGGTGTCTGAGTGAGACGAGGGGTCTCGTAGTCATATCCTAGTACCGGCCGGTTGGTGTAGCTGTTCATGGATGATGGGGGGAAGTGTTTTGAGGAATTGGATAAAGAGGTACGTTGTGAGGACGATTCAGATGAGATACGATTATGATCTTCGGTCGTGCTTGAGATATCCGGTCGTGTAGCTTCGTATCTGTGGCGAAAAGCATGTTGGGGCTCGAGAAGGTCTCTCCGGGAATCAAGGGATTGCCTCATAGTACATGAGTCGTGAGCAGTACCTGCTAGATGGGAAAGTACAGATTTACTAATGTTCCAGAAAGAAAAGGATGCGGAATGAGACTTCACTTGAGAAGGAGAGACGCGAAGGCCATGAAAGGAGAATCCATTGCAACACAAAAGCTCCGTCTCAGCCCTAGCCGACTGTCCAATGGCGACAAACATGTGCAAACCCTTGGATTACACATGTGCACGTCCACCGTGTGTGTACCAAAGACATGATGGGTGGTGTGCAAATGCACACAAGATACCCTTTCCGGCGGATCATAACAAGCTATGGCTGATTTGGCGCGCAATCATGATTTGAATGGACAACCATTGCGATGGCGCTAGGGTAGGACTGGTCATGTTTGATGTATGTATTTGACAGGCTCTGGTGTCTGTCTGTTTTCGCCATCTGAACGGGAATTTTGGTTAAACGGTGGCAGACAGGCGCGGAAGAACGCCACTGGGTCACAGATCAGTACAGTATGATGGGCAATGGGCCAGTGGTACCTTGGAGGCAACGGCAGAGAGCGCGTCAAGAGCTGACGAGGAGTTGAAAGCTCAAGCTGTGGTGGTTCTCGTTGTGCATCTCATGACTCAAGAACGTCTGCATGAGGCAATACGGGACGTTGTACTTGTCGCACGCGAGCTCCTGGCGCAACCTTCCCACTACAAACAGACGCCGTTGAGGGCGAGTGCTGTTTCAGCGACTTGGACAAGACCCGGACGAGACCTGGTGAGGGCGATGAGGTTGATATGTAAAGGCGTGAAACCTCGGCTCCGGAGCCATCCTGACTGACGATCATCCCACGGATCTACGCGTAGGGTCCGGCGGTCCGGCAATCGCACCCTCAAATGGAACACTGATAGCAACGATGTCCCCGACTTCCTGCACCCATCCGAGACTGTGGAGAGCTGGATGTGAGCTCAGATGGTCGATATGCCCTTCTCACGGACCTGCTCCGCACCCTGCTGTCAAGCCAAGGTCTCATCCCTTATCATATCGTCTCTCATGGAACATGGGGTCTGGCCAGGCTGTGAGATACAAAGGTATGATGGAAAGTGAAGACTGGTATGCTGGTCCTCGGTATCCGCAGCTCGTTCCCATGGTTGGAGTGTCTCTCTCTGCTGCCTAGGCACATGCTGAATAATTGTGACACAGATTGAGTTGAATAATTAATCATCGTATTACAGGTCGAGGGTCTGAAGGTGGTTAGAGTAATTATGTAGGTATCGCCTGCGAGCTTGCATTTGTGAGTAATTAGTAAGATGCCGGATGAGGAAGTTTTATATAATGTCGTGAATTTTCTTAGTTCTTCGCAAGTCGCCGCTTTGCCCGAGTTGGACATTGCTGAGAATTCGCCAAGACCCACGACACATACACAGTAGATCTATCGTCAGCTTCACCGATCAAACACTTGAGGGTTGCGACGAGATCCAGTGCCAGCATCGTTCAAATGCTCCATTCTATGAATTTTTCATGGCTCCCTTGTGACTGACTCTGTCTATCGTCTATGGTATCGTGGAAATATGAAAAAAAAGAAGAAGAAGAAGAAGAGGAAGAAGAAGAAGAAGAAGAAGAAGAAGAAAAATAGGCCTGTCTGGTTGTACACACACGCTCTAGTCTCGTTTAATTAAATCCCGAGTCAAGACCGACGAACCACATCTACTCCTCGTCCGCCCAAACGTTGTAACCGAACGTATCCTTCATGTTGACGAAACGCGTGTGCCTCCCCTTGGATACGTTCTGCACCGCATCGAAGTCCTCCTGACTCAACTCAGGCACCTCCCAGTTGCTGTCGATGCGCTTCGGCGTCGAACTCTTGGGCAGTACCACGTATCCCCTCCTGAGACCCCAAGCAAGCAAGATCTGTGCGAGGTCGTGTCCACTGCGCTCTGCGACCTTGATGAGGGTCTCGTTTGTCCGGACCTTCTCACCAGTGCTGGGGACCTGGTTCTGCGATCCGAGCGGCGAGTAGGCAGCGGGCAGGATCTTGTTCTCCAGGCAGAAGTTTACCAGCGCTGTGTTGGGGAGGAAGGGGTGACATTCGATTTGGTTGACATGGGGCTTGACCTCTGCGAACTGGAGGAGCTGCTTCAGGCCTTCGATCGTCCAATTGGAAACACCGATGGCGCGGGCTTTGCCTGATGCGTACACCTTTTCCATGGCACGCCATGTGGGCTCTGGGTTGGCTGTGAGGTCCTTCTTGATAACATATTTACCGTCCTCTCCTATCTTTGGCGTGCGGTCTTCGTTCTTCTCTGCTGCTATGGGCCAGTGCACGAGAAACAGGTCGACGTACTCCATCTTCAATTTATCCAAAGAGTTTTGGACCGACCATTCTACGTCTTCGGGGTCATGGAGGTGGTTCCACACTTTGGTGCAAATGAAAATGTCGGTTCTTTTCACACTAGTGTTTGAAGCGATGAAATCACGGACCGCATCACCGACTTCGTCTTCGTTGCCGTAGAACCACGCACAGTCGAGGTGTCGATATCCAGTCTTGAGAGCGTGGGTCACGGCCGCATACGTCTCGCCTTTAGCACCTTCATTGGCGAATGTTCCAAAGCCCACGGCTGGGATCTTAACGCCGTTGCTGAGCTCGAAAGTCTTCTGGTTTGCGGGAATGGGGGTGCTGCTGCCCATGTTTGCGGTTGACGTTTGAATGAGGCGGGGGTAAATAGTATGGGAGGTAAAGTTGATTGCAATTGGAATTGATCTAGTTGTTTTGCAATGTCAGAGGGGTAAGTATGGCGTATAGACAGCCAACCCCTGGATATATATACTTTCCCCCCTCCCCCCCCCCTCATCCAACCATCTAGTCCTTCTCTCTCTCTCTCATACTTGGTTCCGATGTTCTCACATCCCCATAATCCGTAATAAATTGCTTTTCACCTGCAATCCCGACTCCAACAAATCACTCGGCCGTACCGACGCTTAAGAAAATCTTCTTCATGCATGCAAGCAAGTTCCTTTCACCGGTCCGAACTCCAGTCTTTTCACCAAATACCTGCTCATATACAAACCACAATGACGTCCTCTGTGGACCCTTGATACGGCAATTCTAGGGAAAAAACCAAACCATGCTTGGATAAGCACTTTATCGCGGCCGATCAGTAGGAACGTGTGTTGCCTGGTTTGGTTCTCGGTGGCACTCCGAAGTGTCCGAGTATAGAAATCAAAAGTGGGCACACTTTCTCGGCCAAGCACCACACAACAACATCAAAGCCAAAACCCTCGACAGAACCCACAATTTCGCACGTCACTTTCTCACTCGCTGCCTTTCCCGGCCGGAACAAAATTCGCCGGGTTACCCGCGAAGAATAGTGGGAACTTTTCATATGAAGTGAGTTTTCGGTGGTGTGCATCGTGCATCGCCTTGGAAGTGGGTATCACGCATTGACATGTAGGTGGATCTTCTGCGGCGTTGTTATCTGATAGTATCCGCTTTTGATTCCGTACCACCACTTGAATGGCGAGGAAATTGATGGACAGTGTAAGTCGTGAAGATCCGCGAGGGAATAGCCGCTTTAATGTGTGATTTCGCAACCACGAGAGGCGGTATGATGTCGTGGGTGGAGCGACTCCGGTTTTTCTCGAGTTTCAGAACTCCAGGACTCGGGCAGGTACGGGATGATTGTGTGAGGCAATCTGGATTCTACGGACATATTCATGGATTGCATGTGGACCGCGAGGCCAGAGTACAAGACGCTGCCTAGATAGGTGCTCGTTGGGAAGATATATAGGCCAAGGAGAAACCACGGCGGGGCATCATTCAGCACATCACTTTGCCTCAAATAATACTTATTCACATATTCCATCCTTGTACTTTTCAGCCACATCTTATACCTAACAGTTCCTCCCCTCTACGAGCCAACCCAAAATGGCACCCTCATTGGAAGACTCAGCTTCTCAACCCCAATCTCAACCACAAACATCACTCCCAGCCAAAGCCCGTCCCTACCTTCCTCGACTAAGCTCCCACAACTCCATCAAGAACGGAAATGATCTTAGTGTTTTTGAAGAGGGCGAGGAAGATGCCCATGGCGCCGTTGAAATTGAGGCCTCGCGAAGCCAAATCGCAAACGTGGATCCATACATGCACAATCTTAGCCTCACTCCTTCAATGAAGGACCGTCGAGGATCTCGCAACTCATTTGGAACTACGCTCCCCATCCCGCGCTCTAAGCGCCAGTCCCGCCTCTCTTCCGTCCACTATCCAGTACGTCCAGGCATGCCCGCGGTCCAGGCCTCGCGTGATATACTCGCCGCTCAGGTCCAGGACATGTCCTCATCCAAGGTCAAGGCGGCCAAGAACATGGCTTTTGTCTTCGACATCGATGGTGTGCTCGTCCATGGTGACCGTTTGATCCCAGAGGGCCGCCGTGTTCTCGAGATCCTCAACGGCGATAACGAGCTTGGAATCAAGATCCCCCACATCTTCCTCACCAACGGCTCCGGAAAGCTTGAGGCGCCACGATGCAAGCAGCTGTCTGAGATTCTACACTCACCTATCTCCACTGACCAGTTCATTCAATCGCATACACCCATGCGCGCCCTGGCCGAGTACTACAAGACTGTTCTGATTGTTGGGGGCGAAGGATACAAGTGCCGAGAGGTTGCTCAGGAATATGGTTTCGAGAACATCGTTGTTCCCAATGATATCGTCGCATGGGATCCTACGATTGCCCCATACCGCGTATTCAGCGATGAAGATCGTGCCACCTCCAACCCGCGTGACTTCTCAAAGATAAACATCGATGCCATCATGGTCTTCTCTGACAGCCGCGACTATGCCACAGACATGCAAATCATAATGGACCTTCTACTAAGTGAGAACGGACGATTGCACACCGTGGCCAAGGACCCCGTGTCCCAGCGAATCCCCATCTACTTCTCTCAGGGCGATATGCTCTGCCCAACTGAGCACCCCATTCCCCGCATGAGCCAAGGAACGTTCCGCATTGGTCTCGAGGCCATGTACAAAGCCCTTACGGGTGTAGAGCTCGAACGGGTCGTATACGGCAAGCCTGAGCTGGCCACCTACAAGTACGCCGATGAAGTTATTGCCAGCTGGAACGAGCAGATCCACAACGAGGGGATTTTGCCCGCTAAGGCTAACACCTACATGGTCGGTGACAATCCTGCCTCCGACATCATCGGCGCCAACGAATATGGCTGGAACTCGTGCCTTGTCCGCACGGGTGTGTTTCAAGGTGGAGACAATGACGAGAACAACCCTGCCAGTTTTGGTGTATTCAAGAACGTCCTTGCAGCCGTGCAGACAGCGATGCGCAAGGAGTTGGGCGAGGATTTCCAATTCGCGTTTGACGATTCCATGAACCCAATTCACAGAGGGTCTACCAACAGCGCTATCGAGTAACCGAGTTTGCGATTTTTTGAGGCGTTTATATTATTTTCGGCTTTGGCGTTCACTTCCATAGAAACTACCCCCAGTTCATAGACATATATCCAATATCAGTAGAAGTTCAGGCCTCGAAAGGCAAATAAACCTTGTTGCTCCATAGGAATATATCAAAGAACCTCGCATGAATCGAATGACGAATCTACCTTGCCACGAACGAGGACCACAAAGCTGGTATCGATTTTTACTTGGTACGCGAAAGCCTCCTGTAAGTGGTGCCAGCGAGGACGCTGCCACAAGATCGGATTGTTGCGGTCGTTCAGCCACTCTTCCTTATCTTTTCGCCATGGCCTTTGTCTTTCCCCATACTATCCAAGCTGCCTATGCCCTCATGATCTGCTTCGGACCTTTAGTTCTCGATAAAGTTATAACCACATCCAGACGAGAAGTGATCAACCAGGCAATAGCTGATTTAGCATTTCAAGATTCCCTCGTTCCTCGGCCCTGACCATCTTATGTTCCCTGTAGTGATTTTTGCTCGGTACGTGGGACAACACGAAATCGGGAAAATTTTGTTGCGTGAATCCCATTACAAATTGAGCATCCACAAGCTTCTGGTCTGAGAGCAACTTTTGGGCAACCCCCAAGCAGAGCTGAACCAAAAGTTGACGTTTGCTGTTGGACATATTGCGGCTTTTTGTGACAATGG
The DNA here is from genome assembly GCA_010093715.1 of Pleomassaria siparia CBS 279.74. Classification (NCBI taxonomy): domain Eukaryota; kingdom Fungi; phylum Ascomycota; class Dothideomycetes; order Pleosporales; family Pleomassariaceae; genus Pleomassaria; species Pleomassaria siparia. The sequence continues at coordinate 1,013,449 of MU005766.1, read as the reverse complement.
CGCCCTTGGGATCTCGTAGGAAAGCTAGCCCTGGGGCAGCGGTTGGTCGTGTTGGATGATGAAGCCACAAGATGGACTGGATTGCTGCGGATATTGGGCCACTGCTCCAGGAAGTAACAGATTGCAGCAAAGAGTCATACAATTCCTCTGAGGCACCGTTAGTGGAATTGGTAAATATATGTCTGACAATATTGGCGCCAGTCGGCTGAAGAATCTTGTTGGTGAAGTCGTAGTCCGGCATAGTCAGATATCTGCCCGCTCTTCGAAATATCGCAAGCGCAGGGTCAAGAGTAGGCTCGCTCGCCAATTTCGAGGCGACCATCAATTTTAAAAGCTGGGTTCTGAAAGCGAGCACCCGAGAAGCATCTAAACCAGTCTCCTGAACCCGAAGTTCCGGTTTACGTTTGAGCCATTGCCATAGTGGCTTGTTGACGCCCTCTGCTAGCATTACAGGTACCAGCTTGGTCAAGAGTAGAGAGCGTTCAGAATTGACAAACTCCTTAGAGCAGTCTTCGCCGCTATTTTGTAACCATTGAGCGATAACGAAGCCTGGCCTGTCGGTATTGGGGTGTGCTTGCAACATCCCGGGAGCACCAGCAGCTTTCTCCCACATCTCCATGCACAACTCGGCGTCGCGAAAAGTGGCCGCCCCAGTGGCGATTTGGGCCTTGAACCAACCGAGGGGGTCTCTCAGAGCTTCACGAGCATCCAATGAGTTCGACTTCCGCCGTGGCCGCGTGGAAAAGAGGGGGTTGTTAAGAATGGAGTCGATGTGAGTGCTGGCAGAGCTTTGGGAGGAGGGCTGTGAATTGCGGCCGTCTTGCTTCAATGGCGGCGTCTGAACATGTTTGAAGCTGCTGCTGTCCGGCACCGAGACCGGATACTCGCGGTCGAGGTGGTCGCGAAAAGAGGTGGTCAACAGCGTAAGGAGATGCTGGCTTTGGCGGTTCGTGAGGGGAAGTTGAGGGTGTAGTTTGTTCGCGAGGCCGCTGAGAGCGCGGCGGCCGGACGCGGGCTGCATTGCGTGCAGGTTATTTGGCGCGAGTGTTCGTGTAGAAGTGTAGAGGTGTAGAGGTGTAGGTATAGGTGTAGGCGCTCATGTAGGCGTGGCGTGTATACGAAGTACACCGTGTCTAGGCAGTTGGGTGAGTCTGCAGTATTTGGTACAGTGCACGAGTAGGCGGGGGAGTTGATACATATGTCACTCATGTCTCGCCACAACATGCTTAGCTCGCCAACGCCAACGTCACGTGCTTAGATCACCAGGAACCTTGGAAGAGCAACCGACGAGCCTCATTGCTTGCTTCTTCTCTCGATTACTGTATCCCCTCCCTCCCTCCATCTCACCAACCTCCCTGCATTCCTCATCGCCCCTTCGCAACAAAGCTGCGCGTCTCCAACCGTTGGAGCGATCTGAAGTGCCAAGCACGGTTGCTTGCCCTTTTAGCTTCACCTACTCCCTGCCTCCGCATCAGCTCCTCCATCATCCACCACCACCACCACCTCGCCCACACCACCACCACCAAGCCCCAGCGGCCCTCCCACAAACTACACAAACTCACATGTCTGAAGTACAGTCTCGGCCCGCCGCGCGCGGCAGGGCTCCAGCGCGCGGCGGAAGAGGAGGCGCACACGGCTCTCGAGGACCCAGGACGAGCAAACAAACAAACGGCGACTCTGCCATCGACACATCCGCCGACGAGGGCGAGCTCGGCGAACTAAAACGTCGATTTCAGTCACAATTGGCCATACTCAAGGACATGTTCTCCGACTGGGATGATGTCGATCTGTTGCTAGCGATCGAAGACTCTGCTGGCAATGTCGAGGCCACCATCGACAAGATCACCGAGGGTAAGTGCTTCCACTCACCACATCAAGAATTGCTCTGTTTGCTCCATCAGTCTACAAACCTTGTTAATGCTACATTTGAATGCCACCTCTAACAATCTTGCGTAGGAAATGTTTCTCAATTTGCCGAAGTCAAGAAGACCAAGGACCGATCCCGCTCCAAGGTGAAGGACGCAGGTGGGCCAACAGATGGCGGATCATCCATTCGCGGAGGAGGAGGTCGAAGTGGTCGCGGGACTGATAGTGTTCGCGGCGGTCGTACACGCGGTACAGAGCGAGGCCGTGGAGGATTCCGTGGTGCTCGTGGAGGAGCCACCAACGGCACACGCTCTACCGGCGCCGCTTCCTCGATTCCCACGATCGAGTCCCCTGCATGGGATACGACTGAGGTTGCTTCCGAGCCCAAAGAGGACGAACACTCTACAGTTGACGAAGCGCCCGTCGCCCCAAAGCCCCAAGAGTCCGAGGTTAGCAAAGCTCCCGTGGCAATTCCAGCAGCCAAGAAGACATGGGCTAGCATGTTTGCAAAGCCTAAGCCTGCTCCTGCTACTCCAAAGCCTGCCGCGCAGCCACCCATTGCCCAAGAAGAGCAGGGACCCCCGCCTGCTGAGCTCCCGGTCCAAGAAGAGACACAAGAGACAGCGGTAGAATCTGAGGAGCTCCCCGCAGAGCCAGTAGCAGATGTTGTAGATGAGCCCGAAGTACCTGTTGGAGACACTTCAAATCTGAGTCCCGAGACACTGGATGGAGCTGGACCTGAACCCACTTTGACGCCGTCCAAGGACGAACTTACTAAAGACAATGTGGAACATCTGCCTGACGCGTCACAGCCACCGCCAACGGACACAGCTGCAAGCACGGTTGCTGGTTCGGGAGATATTGGCAGCATTGCTAGTGTTGCGACCCCGCTGGGCACCACAGCACAAGCACCAATTGGCCGTCCTGCTGTTGGAGGGTACGCGACCACTGCGCTTAAGGCGACTGGAGCGCCCCACCGCAGTGCAAGCTTCCAGAGGAGGCTGGTGGAACAACAGGAGGCCGTTGTTATGCCTGGGAACCACGCAGTGGATCGAGCAGCGGTCCAATTCGGTAGTCTTGGTCTCAATGGCGACCTTGACGCAGATAGCCCAGACGTGGATGAAGATAGGGAGGAAGCAGAGACGAGGACTCAACCCCCTCAGCATTCGCCCGTTCAACCGCGAGCTTCATTGCCTCCTGCACCTCGCCAGGCTGCACCTCCAACAGAGTCACCACTCCAAGAAGCGAACCCAACTCCGAAGCAGGCCCCTGGTTTACCTCCCCCCTCGCAGCAGCATCAGCCACCCGCGCACCAGATAGCCTCTAATAACGTAGGCGCACCAGCGATGCAAAACCAGGGCTCGCAGGGCAACCAGCCTTACAATCAATTTGGTCGGTACGCTCAAAGTGGCATACCATCAGAGCCTTCCGCTCCTCCACAAAAGCCATATGACCCATTCGGTCAACAAGCTCCACAGTCGAATCAGTACGACTACCTCAATCAACAAGGCCAACCATCGGCCCACCAGCAGCAACCCCAGTCTCAAGCTGGCGGTTTCTCCTCCGCACCTGATAGTTTCAGCTCGCAGTATGCTTCTGCTGAGCAACAACGCGCGTACCAGAGTTACTACAACCAGACGTACGGCCAGCAAAATACCCAAAGCCAACAAGAGGCGGGATCTGCACAGCAACGAACTGGAAGTGCTTTCGGTACCGGTCCGAACGACTCGACTTTCCCTCAGAGCCAACAAAGCCAGCAGGTTGGTTCATTTCCTTTACAGAAGCAAGAGCAGGCTGCGAGACATCACGTAGCGACTAATGATCCCTCCTCCCAATTCCAAACCCCCTTGTTTCCTTCTACGCGTCCAGTTCTACAATCCCAAGATAGAGAAAACGTTTCTAACATATATAAGCAGTCTCAGAGCCGTTACAACGATGCACAGAACAGTGGTCACACCACTCCAAACCCTGCTCTGGCTGGTCAGCACCCTACTGGTCCCACATCTCAGCAAGGTCAGCACATGCACCAACCTCATACACAACCTGGACAAGCCGGTGCCTATCAACAATACTCTCACCCATACTTTGGCACACCATACTATGCACAGTACATGAACCAATTCGCCAACTACGGACAGCAGCAGGGTGCATATGGTGGATTCGGTGGCAAGGGCATGTATGGTCAACCGCAGCATCACTACGGAATGTCTCCACAGACACAGGGTTCGTTTGATCAACACTCATCGTCTCCTGCCAATGCTGGTGGATTCGGACAGTCTACAATGCATGGTCGGGATAGTGCATCTGGTGGAGGCCTTGGCGAATATGGCCGATCGATATCAGCAGCTTCGCAGCCACAACACACCGCAACAGCCGTTGCTGGCGGTTTCGGTGCTCTTCCGGATACCTTCGGACGATCCCAGGGCGGCTATCCAACCCAGAACTCCTCCTATGTTCAGCAACAGGGAGGTCAGCAGGGTGCCAACGAGGACTCATTGAGGCCATTTGGTGACTCCAAGAGTGGTGGGCCCAGCCCATCCGTACTTGGAGCGCAACCTGGACGACCAGGATCGGCAACCAACAATACAGCCGTTCAAGCTGGACAGAGTGGATTGCCTCAGCAATCACATCAGCAAGGCTTCGGTGGCTATCCTGGTCATTTGGGCCAGGGTCAAGGGAACCAGTACGGCGGACTGGGTGGCCTCGGACACCAGGGAGCTGGCAATCACCAGTCTGGTGGCTATGGGCAATACGGCGGTTTCGGCGGCGGAGGTTACGGAAGCTACAGCCGTGGAGGATGGGGAAATAGCTACGGGCAGCAGCAGCAACACTAAGTCCCATTTTTGAATGTTTACGGCGAAGGATTATCAGCTTTGGCGTAAAGATCGTCATCTATGGAGTGAAGGAAATCAAGTCAACGGGACATTGGCGAGGGGTTTTCTTTTTTTTTCGAATTTCCTGAATCGATAGGTATAGCATGTCTTTATGCTGCCTTTGTATTATGATGACCAACCGGACAGGGTTTTTGTGGAGTCTTTTCTCTCTCTCTTGCATTCCCTCACCATTTCTTTGCTTGTCAGATTTGAAAGGCGCTCAAACGCGATGCCGCCAATCATCTATGGAGTTCTGTTTTCTGGGTGCAAATCAAATGGGAAGGGAAGGACGTCCGAATCCAAAAAATTGTGTTCTTGTGGTTTCTGCGAATTTTCTTTTCTTGCTTCTCTTCTCACTTGTGGTCTCCAATCGGTCCAGATCTGGCTGCGGGGCTTCGGAATCGGAATCAGAATCAGAATCAGAATCAGTCAGTCGGAGTGAAATCTCCTAAGTTTACATCTGCGCAGAATGTATGAAATTTACGGGTGGGAGGGCAGAAGCATGAACCTGGCAATACGACTAATGGTCGAATGAAATCCAATCTGAAGGCTGCCCAGGTCACTTGTTTTTACGTCTGACAGGCGGTGTAGATGGTGGTGTGTGTGTGTAACAGCAGCTGATATGTGCAGACAGGACGTCCCAGCGGCTCGATTTGGTGGTCAAAGAATTGACTTGATAATTAGTAGAGGAATGGGTAGTGGGCAAGAAGACAGCGCAGATGGGCCTTCACCGCCGGTATACCTACCTACCTCGATACGTAGTGGGTGTGCCACCCTACTTCTTCCGAGCGGCTAAGTTGTCTCTTCTCCAACCTTCAACTAATCTAGGCCTCCTACATGTATAGATAGGAGGCATTCAGCCGTCTCCCGAGCGTACTCCGGATAACCATTGATTGCTCAGTTACAAGGACGTTTGCAAACGGATCAAGTCCACTGGGTTGCAGGTCGGATCCGATGGCACAGGGATTGTTCATCCTGGCTCACAGCAACGTGTGCCGCAACAATGCAGGAACGTACCTTTTTGTTCGGCGTTGGTAGAATCGTTGCTGGATTGTGGCGCCTGTTCACGCCATCCTGACGCGATATGAGACTGATCATGGTCGATACAATCAGTGGTGCACTCTGAGGGCGGTTGACTGCGACAACACTTCAAACCTCCGTCAATAACAGTAACTGGCATGCCAAACTTCAACTTACCTCTCCGTCAGCGTGACTCTAATAAAATGATGTTAGCACAGCTATTATGTCTTTGTAGAGATAGATCATCTCGCTGACGACGCCGCATCATTATTCGTAGTTTAACAGCTCTGAGCCGAACCAATAATTAGTAATCCTTCTTTCACCGCTTCCCACGACTTTCTATCAAAAGGGTTTCCACATGCATCTCCGACAAGAGCCCCGCTAATAATTAATAACTGCGCCTGGAAGCGAATGAACCCCCTCTGCTAGGCTTTGAGTGGCTAGCAGGCTGGGACCTACGTAAACCGGCATCGCTCCGAGTGGGTTTTACCTTGTATCAGCACTGTGACGACGGGAGCAGTATGTACATACATACCTTTGTACCTCGAATTATTTTCTTGGCCGTGAGCTTTATAAGAGCGTTTCCCTGGGTTGTTGTTTGTGTCTGGTGGCAGTGACTGATACTGATTGCTCCAAAAAAAAAAAAGGTAAGAAACTGGTCGAGTGCAACTTGAAACAAAGAGTGTATCCACACTTTGGAAGGGAATTGAACGAATCGCAACGATTATCACGACTCATTATTTGGTTCTTGCTAGCTATAGTCACCATCTCATCCCCAACACTTTCAACATCAACACTAGTACAAATCTACATACCAACCCAGCGACCCCCCTCCAAATTCGACCACCACACAATCGCAATGTCACAACCGCAACCCCAATCTTCGCCTTTGCTTCGCCTTCCCTTCGAAATCAGACTCATCATCTACGAATACCTGCTCTTTCCGTCCACCACTCCATCTTCCGGCAATAACAGTTCAGTCAACAACCTACTTGCCGATCACCACACGTATTATACTTCGGACAAGGATACAGATGCGTTTACTCTGACTGTGCGGACTATTGATCCCTATCTCGGGACGCATAGCTCGAGGACTTGGAGGAAGAGGTCTACGTATCACGTGCGCACTGGTAAGCACCCTACCTTACGTACCCCCTTCAATTAATTGCAAGATGAAGGCCATGTCGAGTGGAGGAACAAGGTCAGAGGGCAGGCTAAGAAACAAATTCAGGCCCTTTCCTTACTACGACAACCCCAACGACCTACCGCATCCTCCTCTCCCCGTATACTTCGCACCTACGCCGAACGATTCCCTCCCTTCTCTCTCTGAACCGCCAGATTTACGCCGAGGCCTCCAAAATCCTATACTCGACATACAACTTCTCTTTCAGCACCAACGTCGAAGCAATCGTACCGTTTCTCTCGGACCTAACACCGCAGTCTCTGTCCTCACTCCGTCACATCAGTCTCACGAAGAAAGCGCTTCCCTACACCAAGGAATTCGACCGTGCAGAATGGGGCAATGCCTTCTCCTTCCTATCCAAAAATACCTGCCTGCAGACCATCTCATTGGACATCGTGGCAGGGAAACCAGCGGATGGATGGGAGCATGTAACCCCCATCTCTGCGAGCGATTTCCAAGTGTTGAAGAGGGTGAAGAAGGAGTGGGGAACTGAGGTGGAATGTGTCTATCTGGAATGGGTCGAGCAGTTGATGGCCGTCAAGGGGCTCAGGAAACTGAGTATCAGTGCGAAAGTGGAGCGTTGCCCGCCACCCAGGAGCGAGATTATGGCGTTTTGGGTTGCGTTTAGCAAAAGTGTTGAGCTTGGATTTGATGAGTGGGTTAGGGGGGTCATGATGGCGTGAATGTGAAGAGTACCAAATTTTGTGGAGTGCATATATATATATATATATAAATATATATACCATCCAGGTATTATTAGAGAGATGAGTGAGCAGGGAAAGAAAGAATAGTAACGAGGTTCGTTCTATCACACATGTAACAAGCGTTCATCGCCGGAGGAAACATTCCACTCAACGTTCTCTTTTTTTTGTTGTTCTTATCAACGTTTCCTTCGCGTATGTACTGTTCCCATGGTACACATATCAACTCACCCACCAATCTCCCTCCCCCCTTTGTAAGACCGTCCTAACACTTCCTTCAACCATTACCACTGTTGATGGAAATATGCGCACACTGAACCAAACCAATTCTCTAAATATTCACAACGAGGGCTCTTTACATTATTCTCCTCACAAGCCAAGCCCATCGTCATCTTTTCCTATTCACACACACACACACGTGCGCGCGCGCCCCTCAGCACTTTCCGTGGTGCGCAAAATACAAACAACACAAGACTGACTGACTGACACCACCTTGTTCTCTATCTCTCTCTCTCTCTCTCTCTCTCTCTCCAAAAAAAAGAAAGAAAGAAAGAAAGAAAGAAAAAGAAATTATGGCTCTTCTCGACATAGCCGCCTTCTTATTACCCTTCCTCCTCGTCCTCGTCGTCGTTTTCGTCCGCGTCCTCGTATCGTCCATCAACTTCCCACCACCACCACCACCACCACCACATCCCCCTTTTCCACGGTAACGCGGAAAATCCAGATGATGGGACAATTAATTGCTCGTCGTCGTCGTCGTCGTCGTCGTCGGGTTAGAATTTGAAATCCACTCTGGATCATGTATTACATAACATATATATATATATATATATCAAAGACGACGACGAGGGCAAGCAAAAACTAAACGGAGACAGACAGGCAAAAAAAAAAGAGAAGAAGAAGGAAAAGAAGAAGGAGAAGGCATTCTACATATCTATTCTATACACGCGCGAAAGGGAAGGATTTTGCGCTCCTCGAGCAACCAACCAACCAACCAAGAGAGAGAGAGAGAGAGAGAGAGTAGAGCAAAAAAACTAAAAAAAACTCGGACGAACGGACGGACGGACTCGATGATTCGATGATATACATTTGTTGTGTGTTTATTATTATTATTCATTCCTCTTGTTGTTGATATTATCCTGGTACTCTCTCTCTCTCTCTCTCTCTCTCTCAGCCTTGTAATTTGAGGCCAGCCAGCGGTCAATGCATCAATCCATCCATCCATCCATCAATCAATCAATCAATCAATCGACAAACGTAAGAGCATATTCCGAAAATCTTCATATTCCGAACGGGGCAATCAATACGAAAGAAGAAGAAGAAGAAGAAGAAGAAGAAGAAGAAGAAGAAGAAGAAGAATACACGTGCTGCAAAAGAGAGAGCAAACAAGCCTGGATAAAAAAACAACCACACACACTCAGGGTGGGTGCACAACAGAAGAAGACTGCACCCACCCCAGGAGGGGGGAGCAGGGAGCATAGGAGCATAGAACAAACAAGTCGCTATCCATCAACCGGTCCGGGCCTGGCCATGGCCTGGCCATTTTTTTTTCTTTCTTCTTCTCCTTTTTCGGGGCAGAGAAGAGGGTAGGTAGGTAGGTAGGTAGGCGTGTATGTACGAGCATCCATGTCGGTTAGATATTGATGATAGATGGATGCAAGGCTCCGGGATAAGATACAAATATGCACGTCAGAAAAGATTTCAGGTGCGGTGACGTGCATTTTGAACTGCAGCAACGGCAACGGCAACGGCAACAGCGTGGAAGATGGACCGATGTACTGTAACGATTTCGTTGACTTGCATGCGACATGGAGCCTGTAAGAAAGAAGAAAGGAACCTTGGAAGTGGAGACAAGGGCGTAGGAGATACTCGGCACAAGCAGACGCGCCGCGCCGCGCATGCGACAGACAATATAAAATGATCAAGCGGGGTTCTCAATATCCAAAAAGGCATAATTACTACCCAACTAGGTACGGGGAATTTTCCCCAACCTCCTCCTCCTCCTCCTCCTCCTCCTCATGCAGCCCATTACGGGCCGGATACTCCATCATGCAATTTTGCTGCGCTTAATTAGCCTGAATCACTTCGCTACAGGAACATGGTCAGCAACACACAACATGTAAGAGAAGACTTGGTCCAAATTCATCCATATTATTCCGGATTTGTGCATGCCTGTTCCATTGTATGCGCCACCACCCAGTTCCTTCCCGGTTACCGAACCAGCCAGCTACATGGCAACTAAAGAGAAGGAGATGGGAAACATGCAGGACGTGACCGATAATTCGTGTACTCATGCTCTCCAACCGAGAGAGAAATAATCCGACCCGAGACCTGCCTTTTCGCCCACTGAGGTCATAACGCATATCAAGAATGGAAAATGGGGAATACACAAGTGGTTGATGAGAAAGGGAAGTGATGAAGATCACTCGATTGACCCAGTCAAGGACTTGACTTGGTGACAAACGAGGCAGATGGCCAGAATTGATAGGAAATCATGACGAGATCTCTACACAGTAGTTCTTGAGCCATTGGGAATGACTCGAACATGGATGTTGCAAAGACACTCAAGCCTTGTTCTTGGGGTTCTTTGACGATGTCTTCCACTTTAGGGCGGGTTAGCAATGACTCACGGAGGTCTTGAGAGACATGTGAATGGTCTGATTTATATTGGGGGTTTGCTACGAAGGGAAAGACATGTGGATTGAAAGGGCGTGCCATGAAAGATTAGGAAGAACGACTTACCTCGGCACCCAGCTCCTTCATCTGATCTTTGTATGCGAGATCCTTATGCTTGTGGCGGTTCTCCTTGACTATATGGCGTGTTAGCAGAGAGTTCAACACATTTGGGTTCCGTCTGAGGCATCATTTGGAAGGAAAAGTACGGATAAGGAACTTACAATAAGCTTGCATGGCTACCATGGCATCCCTCGCCTTATTTGGCTTGTTGGCCTTGGAAACACGTCCGCCGAAGCCCTTCTTGCCGGGCGCAACAGAAGCTTTACCTTTAGGAGTGGTTGCTTCGCTGGTAGTGCGAGCCATTGTTGATAATTGGAGATTCTTGAAAAAGCTGGGAAGACCAAGAGTGGGTTGTTTGATGGATCGAGAAGAAGGGGGATGATTTTGTAAAGTAGAGAGTGAGGTGGAAGAATGATGCAGATGGGCAGGTGAGAGGGCGAGGTTCACAACAAGCGGACAGAAAAGTGCGCTAATCCAGGTCGAGACCAACGTTTAGCCTTAGCCCTGGATATTATTTGCTTTACACGCAAAATTACCTCTATGCACGCTGACTTGCACATAGTGGAACACTGAAACATGACTTCGGGCAACCCTACCAAGAGGGCTAACATTAGACGGCCGGTCTTGTTCTGAGCCTCAATATGAGACATGCCTTGTGAACATGCTCCATATCCGGCATCGATTTAGACGAATGTAAAGGAAAACAATTTACGTATGCCTTTTGGTGACATTCCCGCAACATCTAGTTCCCGAAACATGTAGAGGAGGCTCGAGGTCGCACTCAATAGGCGCCCGTCATAAATCCGAGTACAACATTGAACAACTATAGCGTCAGTCCAGCAACTCTGCTCGGCGCACGCACGTTGGCGCATTGGAATGGACGCGTATATACTAAATCCAGCACCTTGCGCTTGTGACTAAAGCGCCTTGACCCTAAGATATGGCAATTGGCGTTCCAACATCAGCCCATGCACCATTAGACTCGGAAGGATGGAGAAAATGAAAATCAGTAAAATTCCCGCGGGGAGGATATGGACTGTTGCCGTCGTATGGTAGAGTTTTCCCCCAAGCCAAATACGACCATTGGCCATTCGCTCGCGTTTGTAACAGGCAGGTCATGTGCTGGTGAGACCGAACCACCTCTTGCAGCTGGAGCTGTTGAGCCTTTGCACTATCAGGCACACTCCATCACTGTCGAGCGGCAGCTGCTTTGGCCTCATCGCTCCCGACAGCAACGAGCTTTCCTACGACGAGATATTTCTCCGAAAAACGTTCCTCCCAACCCCGCATGGCTTCCATTTGCTCGCTGTCCAAATCGGAGAGGGTGTCAAGCGGTCCGTCCAAGTCCTTGGTCAACATATCCTCATCGAAGCTACCACACGCAAGCCCTCGACTAGCATCGCGGCCTGCGAAATTGGCGTATGGGCCGCCTGGGCCATAGAAGTTCCTTCCGGCAGTCACATCAAAGACCTGGCCACGCACCGCCAGATACACAGGCATCCCGTTCTGACCGTTGTACGGGAAGAGTTCGGGCGGGGTGAAGGTTCGGAACACGGTCGGCGGCGGGGCGCGGGGAAGGGTTTGCGGCGTCGCTGGCTTGAGCCGGAGGTAGACGAGGAAGGCGAAAAGAGAAAGCAGTATCAGATTGACGGGTGTCATGACGGATGCGCTGAGAGACGTATGTTAGCTGGATAGCTGGTTTGTTGTGCGAGGCAGCTCGAGTCATGCTTACACTTGGGCGGCGGGCGGAGGAGTGACAACTATGAGTGGGGCATTCATTAGCTATGTTGATTTTACATTTGAGATGGGTAAAACTGACCTTCTGCCATTCTGAAATCGTGATATTAACTGATCTAGTGGAGGATGCACGAGGGTTGGGGGAGATTGTTGCTCGGTTGGTGGGGGAAGAAGTTGATGGCTCTTCTTCACACTCTCGGGATGGAGGAGGACCATGCGGCTCGGCGCTGACGGCATCTACCTATGTACAGTACATGAATAGAACCTAATACAACCTACTAATTAAGTATCAACCTACCAGTTGATGAAGGCTTCTCGAATATGCAACACCAAGGTTAGTATATAATTATTACTAATAACAACGGCATGCCCTCCCACTTTGAACACGGCCAAGAATACAACGACGCCATGGTAAAATTCGACGGTAGGCAATACTGTGTATATACTGTGTACATACCAACTACTACATACTGTGTACTGTGTAGTCGCGCGCATCGTCAGGCAGGGCTCCACGCAAATCATTGTGAAACCGCCCATTTGGCGCCTGAAACACAGCAGCACAGTGTTCATTTCGGCCTCACGAACCGCGTTCCATTCGTCACCCGGTCACCGGCAGCTCGAGCTGGGGGAATTAGAGTGGGGGCTACGAAGAGACATTTGAACCTCGCCATCGAACCGTCCAAGTAATTATTATTATTTGTATTTGGGGTCCAGTCCTCTGTCCTCTCCGACTGTCACCCTCGTCGCGCCACGTACAGCCACGTACAACAGCAGCAACAGCAGTACGAACGCGTTGCTGCGCCTCCAAGTTCCCCTGTCCCCAGCGAGCTGACCTCATCGACGACTCCTGAATTTGACATCCGCGTGGGTAATACGTCTATTTTAATCTCTCTTTTTACTTTCTGCATTCACTTCTCTGTATTCTTTTAGACATACAAGTCTTATCACACATTTGCGAGCACCACTTGCAACTTTCCTGCTCCTTGCTCCTTGCGACCTGCTGCAGCACCGATCGGGAGAGAACAGTTCACCTTATCCTGCGTCATCCCCCACACTGTATGCGCCAGGAGGAAGTAGACACCAGCAAAACACATCACCAGCCTTCCGAATCAGACAGTAGCCGGTATGTATTTGCGCTTTCTTCCTTTCCTTTTCCATCTCTTCTCTTCTCTTCTCTTCTCTTCTCTTCCTTCATCACCACCACCACCTCTCCATCTCTTCTCGGACGGCCGCCATTCCCATCTTCAGCCCTGAAGCATTGCTACACAATACAAATTCTTTTCCCTTGCCCTATATCCCACCACTATTCCATAATCCAATCGACCTCGGATCCGTCTTATTGAATCCCTGTGAATGGCGGCCCCAATCTACACGAAGCCCAGCGCGGTCGCTCTGCCAAGGAACCGGAAACGGACAACCACAGGATTATTACTTCTCGCCATCTTCTTTCCTCCGTTAGCCCTGTACCTGGATGGTGCCCAGGCCATGACCGTTTGTATCAATTTCGTCTTGTGGATCAACTTCGTCCTACCGGCCATCATACATGCATTCGTCTACGTCTTACGTCCCCAGGGAAGACGGAACATGTCACGGCCTTGTCGGTATCGTCTGTGGGTACAGAATGCAGAGGGTCCGAAGCCACACACAGCTGTACACAATCCGGAGACTGCGATTGAGTCGCCGCCTGGGCCTCCTGCAACTCTCCAATGGTCACCTCCGCCAGAGAGTACAACACAGGGTCCCGCACCTTCAGATTCGGATATTCATCCTGCGGATAGTTTCAACGACCCTCCAGCCTACAAGGGATAGACCTTCTCCTCCTTTGTTGCGTGCTGGTATGATCTGTCTCCTACCTGGGATGACAAAGCCTTTATCCAGCCTCCCCCATCTTGCCGTATCACGTCTATGTACTCCAAGGTCTTTACACTGGATGCTGGAATGTTTGCCCAGCCTCGTCATGTCGGACCTTATGCAACAGATTGGCTAACTCGTGTTTCATGTAGGCTTCATGTGGAAGCGATTGCAGGGTCATGTGCGGGATGGCCATCTGCGCGACAATCAGAACCGCGAGTCAGACAAGCACATTGGTAATCCAGTGCTTGTCGAGACGACCTTTGACGAGGACCAGCTTCGGCACATTCCCAACGTTTCTGATTTCCAAAACGGCAATTACCAACCCAATCCAACCTCAGCCGCATCCCCGCAATAGTGAGTTTTTCCGTACTACTCAATTCCTAAAAGGAGAATGACTAGGTGAGGGCAAAAGGAGTACATTGTTTTCTGCACAGCCCTGCTGTCGCCGTCAATCGTACCTTTACCAAACGATTTGTTGTTGTTATTGGACGAGGTGATTATGTCGGGCCTGCCACTAACGCGAGACAGTGACTCTCTCTCACCACACGACCCTCGTGACTACAGGGTGTCTGATGCGCCCACTGTATCTTCTTTCTATTCCCAAGAATCTCCAGGAATGAGAAGCAATTTCGAGAATACGACTCCAACTCACTCCGGTTTCGCCAACGATGTTTCGCCGCCTAGCTCGTGAGTTCCCAAAATACATATCGCAGAACGACTCGCTAATTATATACCTTATGTAGTCCGGAATCAGACCGACATCAGCCGTCAAATCCAGACCGACCTCGCCGGTTTCGCTCGATGCGGGATGTGTCGCCCGTGGATACCCAACGCACAAGTTCTCGTCAGAACAGCAACATCCCAGTCCTCCGCAAAGCCCCGCCAGGCATCACAGAGGAAGTGCCAGTAAGCACTCGAAAGTTCTGGGGAGGAAAGGTAGCACCTAATAGCAAGGTCCGATGGGACGAGTATTCTGGCGAGCCAACTTCAAACAACGGAGGTAGACCAGGTCAGGTCAATCCACTTGCCTACGCAAAGGACGCTCTTTCTCCGCCATCCAGCCGGCCATCGATGGGATATCAAGTTTCAATAAGCGGGCCGCAAGATTCTCAGAGGACAACCACGAAGGCAGCGCAGCCTTGGGATCGCACAAGTGGACGCGCGGAAATCGTCAAGCCCTTCAAAGACAAGCCTTCAAATCAGCCGCTTAACTTCCCAAGACAGGCGGAACGCAAAAGCGTTCCCGGGTCTACTCAAAATGCGCCGATGTCTACTTATAATCGCGGCCCAGATCCGGCCGAGACCGGACCCGTCGCAAAAGATGTAGACGCCACACGTGAGCTTGATACGCATGAGAATGCTTTTAGACCCACTGTTCCCCTCAAAGTCGGAAGAAATACACCTCCTAGGAGTCTTGCTTCTCCAACGTCACCTCATAATCCGGGAGAACAAGGCCTCGATTCTTATCCGAGCCCAAACACACCAACAAACAGACTGCCACCACAACCGACGAACCCGTCTGCAACGCAGCACTTGACCCCGCCGCCCATCACCAATGTGGTGCAGAAACCGATAGAGGGCACTCCCGTATCAACGTCTAGCAAGGATCCTGGACCAGATAGCCGCTTTTCCTGGACTACCTACAATACAAACACCACGTACCAAAGGTCACCACCACCCTCTCCACCTCCACCGCTACCAGTGCCAATCTCTCGGGTCCCAGCCGAGCCACTGTCGGCTGGCTCAAATATCCTCAACCGCAACCGCCCTTTGGACAAAGTCCCGACGCGCAAGCCGGTCTCCACTGCTACTATGGAGTTTGACCCTCCATCGCCACGGCCAGACTCGACCTTTTCTACGAATACGCAGAAGGCGCTTCCGCGACCACCGACAGAAATATCAGCTGCCGACCATGTCGACACGCTCGAAGCCCAGATGGAAGATTTGCGAATAAGGCGCTCAAATGTCTTCCGCCTGTTGCAAGACTTGAACAACATGGCTCCAGCAAACCCGCTCATCACCGATTTCAAACGGATGAGATTAGTCGACAGGCGCAAGAAGGAGTTTGAGGATGAGTTGGCCGAAATTCGACGAGAGGAGCATGACGTTGGGCTGCGATTGCACCGTGCGTACCGGAAGAGGGAGAATGCTGATCCCGGGAGTGAAAGTGCCATCTGGATTCGACGAGTTACGCGTTGATGTCTTGACTTGGAGTCTTTTACATCAAAGACACGCGAAGAGACAGACAGGCGAGAATGTTTGTAAGAGGTAGTGCTGGCAGATTCATTCAGTACGGCTTACCAGACCAAACTCTGTTTGTTGTCCCTCTGTTTTAGACTCTATATGAGTTATGGGAATAGGCATTATACACGAGGTGTTTTGACGTAAGATTGGAGCTTGTTAGCTCTCAACCTCTTTTTTTTTCGCGTGTGGGGAAAAAGAAGTGGAGTTGTCTATGGTGATGGTGGTGGTGAAGCTTCCCTCCCACTTCCCTGCCTTGCTTGTGTTATTTTTTTTTTACACCGTGGGCTTGGTTTGCGTTTTTGCTTTAAGATACCTATATTTTCTTCCTTTTTCCTTTTGTCTGAATTGAGAAAGAATACAATTTCCATTTTTCTCCAAATCACGGGCCTTTTCAAACTACCATACATACAAGCGTAAGCGTAAGCGTGCGCGCGCGCGGGGAGGTGAGAAGGCGAAAGAAGAAGAAAAAAGATACAAGCTGACAATTGATAATAATAGCAGGCAGAAGAGAGGTGCAAAGATGTACGTACATATGTACAAGGTCGGCATTGGATGTATTATGTATGTATGTGTGTATGTAAAACAAACAGCAAACATGTTGAATGGGCTATCTTCGGGTGAGGAAGATAGGATCATGTGATATCACATAGAGTAAACGCGTATAAAGATTGAGGTTGTATTCAGATTGTCTCTCTAGGAGTGTTGGGTGAAGGAGACTTGGTGCAGAGACCGAATTCTCCGCACGGACCAGATCACGTGATCTAATCATGTGATTTACCGTACATGATACGGACAAAACATGTAATAATTAAATAATTGGATAGGCTAGTTAATAAGAGAGCACGACGTGGCAATAAATGGATGATGGACTTGGAAGGGGGGCTGACTGAATGCTGGAACTTGCATCCAGACAGAGTCAGTTAATTAGTCATGTCGGAGCCTGACGATGGGAAGTTTTTTTGCAAACCGATTTCTTTTTTTTTTGGCGGCAAAACTTGGTCTTTCCCAACGAACTACTGGACTGGATTGGACTGGATTGGACTGGACTGGAGACCAATGCTTGTTTCCTCGATCGACATGCACCCACCCATTCGTTCGTTCGGTTCTCCGTGGTTGCCTATATATATACAGTATGTATGTATGTATGAAAAAAAAATCCATCCAAAGAAACAAGCGCACTAGCCGCCGCGCAGGACATTTAAAAAGCCCCCCCTCTTCCCCCCCCCCAAATCATGTATGATAATTAATATTGTACTACATCTATGTACAAAGTACGTGGTCCCAGCCCGCCTTCGGAATCGGAATCGGAAAGGGAAAATCATCACAAAACAACACACCCTTCGGATCTTCACTTCCTAATTGCGCCACAAAGTCCGGGCCGTTATTTCCGTAACCGCACAGGGGTGTGTGTGTGTGTGTGTGACCTTGGTATACATACATACATACATATATAAACGAGGCGCCGCTCCCGCTCCTTGGGGTAGCGAGCGTATATATAAATATATATATATATATATACATATATACATATATATGACAAGGCTTGGTGGTGTAGAACACACATTTTTGTCTTTTCTCTTCTTTTCTTTCTTTGCTTTTCTTTTCTTTGCTCTCTTCTTGTGCTTGTTGTTGTCGTTGTCTCACTGTTTTGTTGTTGTTGTTGTTGTTGTACAGAAGGGATGGATGACGGATGGGGAGAAAAAAAAGCTCGCCATGCTTGCGCATTACCCCGGTTCGAACCAGATATTCGAACCCACTTACCTAAACATACCAC
>MU005766.1:954518-995436 GCA_010093715.1 Pleomassaria siparia CBS 279.74 | reverse complement strand
CACCCCACCAAAAAAATATGACTCCAACTAACAAATGGTATGCGAAAGATCGCTTCAAAGGAGACACACAAAAACGCCGACCGGACTCCTTTGTCATTTCATTCGTGCTTCATGGGGACCAATCCCTTGAGTTGAGGTATCATCTCGAAGGCTTTGGGATCCAGGGTCCAATTATTAAGATCGCCGAGCTGGTTCTCGAATAGCGGAGTCATTCGTGTGCAACCAGACTCGATGTCCCAATAATGGCAGGCGTCGTCGGCATACATCCAGTTTATCCCGACGAATCCGACAAAAACGCCGACGGGGAATTCGTTGGGATGCTGGTACATGTGTCGACGGAGTTGCGGCCTGGTGGGATTTAGTGGATATGAAAGACTGAATGATAGAAAGACTGAAAGACAGAAAGATAGAAAGACTGAAAGACAGAAAGACAGAAAGAAAAGAGTCAACGGAGCCAAGACTTACCATGGGAGGAGATCGACCAGAATATCAAATGGCGAGCAATCCTGCCTTGCAATAGGCATCAGCCATTCTGGCATTGCATTCATGTTTTCGACCGTCGGCCAGATGAGCCACTGCAAAAGGTTAGCGCCAGCACAGAGTGCATTCATTCTACACGGTTTGACGCTGAAAAACATACCCGCATCATTTTGGTCAACAGATACGTGGAAGCCAACCGGACTGGTACAGGTGACGTGCTGAGAATCTTATTGACCATTCGTGACGACCAGGCAGGTACCGGGTGTACGTCTTGAGCATCCGTGGATTCCAGCAGAATAGTGTCGACGTCAATTTCATGCCTTCCAAATATCTGTGTCTCGTTCCATCCACTTGCGAGCATTTCCCTCTTCGTTCTACGATAAAATCCGCAGTCGAAGCTAAACTTGCGGAGTTCGCTGGAGGAATCGAAGAGGAACATTGGTCTGCCGTCAACGGCGCCGTCCATCTGGTAGCCCATTGCAGACTGGCTTTGCTCCCTGTTTGTGGAAGTGTGAGTGACGTCGGGAATATCAGGCAATCCAAAAGTCTCACCTTTCATCCCGTGATGATCCACCATATGACGAGGCCGCCACGCTCATCGATGGCGGTTGAAATGCCTCGGTTCCAGGAGGTGTATCGAGTGGCTCTTGTTCCCGTGCGTGGAGTTGTTGTTGGTCATGAACGTCCTGGAAATGATGAGCCGAAGTTCCAAATCTCCGCATCGATATGGTGATGCAAGGGTGCACTCACTTGAAGGGATTTCTTGATCTCTTCAGCTGTATGGTGCGCGAACCCGTTCTTCTCCAATTCGCTCGCCCAGTTGGCCGCCGTTGCCCGGTCCGGGGCCATGGCCAGCAATGACACGATGGATTTCATGTCGTCCAGCTCCTTGGCCAGTCGTCTGACATGCGCTCGCAACTGGGTCGTGGTCTTGCCGTCTTCGGCGACATCGTATACACAGGAGAGGCTCTTGGATTGACAAGTGTTACACTTTGGTCTAACGCCATCACACTGGAAGGACTAGGTTAGCAACCAATATTCCGATTTGCCCATGACGGTCAGTGGCCAGCATACTTTGGACTTGCGCTTCCTACAACTCTCACAGGCGATGGATGTTATCTTCCCTCGAGGCGTCCGCAGAGCATATGTACCGGAAATGGGCGACTGGTGTTGGGATCTGGAGCCGGCAAGAGAACCTGCGAGTCCCTGCTTTGGGGCAAGAGGTGCCTTGTGGGCTGCATTCAGCGGTGCTGATGCAGATGCGGATGCCGATGCCGATGCCGATGCCGATGCCGATGAGGACTGTGGTCGAATCGCAAGAGACGATGTCGAAGTATCAAGATGGAGGTTTCCTAGGCTTGTATCCCACGGATTGGGCTCATGGCTGCTGCTCTTGTCAGTTGGATTCGGATTCGGATTCACATTCACGGGCTTGACAAGGTTGGTCAACAGCTGGGGATTGTCGTTTCCATGGACCCTTGGTGTTGGTCGGTGCGTGGCGGATGCGTGTTGAAACTCCTCGGCTTTACTTGACCCCGCTTTGACAAGAGGCTATGGAATATCAGTTGGCGGTATCCTGGCTTCTCCCAAAGTTACTCGGCATGATGCGGATGTCTATCCAAGATACCAAAGCGTCGTCTAGGTTCTGGCCTGGGCATCAAGGCGAAATGGTCGGTCTGGACTAAATCGATAATAGTCCACGCCATCAACGAGATCATCCGAGGCAGCGTGAATGGAAAATTGCGAGGCTGCAGGCTACGCGCATGCAGTGTTTTGGGGGACCAGAGTTGCTGCTTACCACGCTGGAATGGGCATTCCAACTGCGAACCGCTATGAGTGTCCCTATGTGTGGTATTGGACGGAACCATGATCCGGTGTGCATCAAGGGTCCACGATGTTTTGAGTTGACCTTGATGGCGGCCGGACGGAGGGTAAGCCGTCATCTGCAAAGGCCAGGGTAGAGAGAGAGAGAGAGAGAGAGAGAGATGGTAAGGGACGCAGGCCGGACTTTTAATTCACATAGGCGGCCTGTTGGGTGAGAGAACGGAGGCCGATATCCAGATGATGCGTGGTCCAAGCAGGAGGAGGGAAGAAAGACCAAGGTTTCGAGGGGTTTTTGCAAAGAAGTTATTTTTTTTGGCTTACCTGTGGAACAAGTGTGAGGGTATCACAGCCTCGGAAGCGCGACGCATCATTCGAGGGTCCTGCGGTGACATGTCCGATGCACTTGGTAGACTTCCGCTGCTGCCATACCAATAGCTCACCCCTGGGACGGAAGGTCAGTAATGATGGACTTTGTTGTTGCTGTTCTCGTTTTCGTTGTTTTCGTTGTTGTTCTTGTTCTTGTTCTTGTTCTTGTTCTTGTTCTTGTTCTTGTTCTTGTTCTTGTTCTTGTTGTCGTCGTCGTCGTCGTTGTTCTTGTCGTTGTCCTCAATTCTCCTCGTTCTCCTCGTTCTTGTTCGGTTATAAAAAGGTCGACGACTTACCTGGTGATGAGTTTGCGGAATCTGAAGGCATGAGTGCGATCATGTCTGATCAAGCCATTCGAAAGCGGGCATATAGGTACATGTGTGGGAATAACGAGAGGAAAGTATACGGTGAGGTGCTGGGGTCCATCAGCCCTGCTTCTCGGGAATTTACTTTCTATAATGTTTGCTAGAGGAATGTTTACCAGGAACCATTAGTCTTGGCTTCGCCCTTGAACAGAACCATGAGCTGGAAGGGGGTTTCAAATGCGTCGCTCACCTTAACCGAGTGGAGGCGGATGCAGGTTGGCTTTGGGTGATTTAGCGGACCACAGCCAAATACGGCGGGGAAGCGGTCGTGGCGGAACTGTCGGAACCTACCATGGAGGCCTCCGCACATGTCATGAAAAAAAAAAAGACCCAGAACCCAGATTGAAAGTAGATTCAACAAGATTTGTCGGCTCATCAAAGATGGTTCAAGTGTTGGGAGCCTCGGGATGTGTGCGTGCCTTTTTTCTTTTCTTTTTTCTTCTTCTTCTTCCTTTTTCCCTTGTTCACCAGCATTGTACCAGCCTTTCACCAACCTTTCACCAGCCTTTCACCAGCGTTGCCGGCCTTTGCCAGCCAACCGACATGCACTTGTGAGCCTAGCTAGTGTCCCCGATCGTTGATGCCCCTGTTATGTATGTGTATATAGATATATCTATGTATGTATGTACATGTACACACCATGTATGTATGTACCGAAGCCGGTATGTAGAGTTACATTACTTGTCCATGTTACTAACTCTCTTGTATAGTTGGTTGTATGTACAGTACAGTTGGTGCATAGGTGGTTCAATGAGTAATAACCACCTACATGCACTACACTCACCCACTTTGTACCTACCTATACATACACAGACAATTACATACACAGACAATTACATACACAGACAATTACATACACAGACAACTACATACACAGACAACTACATACTGCTACGGGCGTTACATGGCCCATTGAGTGTTGTACTGTGTAGGATATCATCTTACCCATGACGCCGCCCAAGAAGAGTTGCAATCTGACAGGCCGCAGTGGACTTCGCTGTGGCCGCCTTGGCATCGAGCAGACCCCGGTCAACTCAAAATCTAGACCCTGAGATGAAAGAAGGAAAAAAATAAAAGGGTAATAGACCGTCCTTTTCTACAAGGGTTACCAACTTGTCACTCAAGGAGCAACCTTCCGACCATGCGGGTGTCGCAGCCCACAATGGGCAGGACGACACCTTTTAGTCGGTCCGATACAATGGCGTCTCAGCATGTTGATCGACTTCCTTCCACCAATCATCATCTGCCCTAGACCATGCTATCTGGGGTTCTTCGGTCGGAGGGTCCCCATGACGATTATTTTTGAGTTTGCCAGTCTTTTCTTCGTCGTTGTCTACGACGTACAGTACTTGTATGTATGTACAAGGGTTATATTTGAGCGGAAAATCACTACTCCACTACGTCACCTGTCAGGCAGAAGGAAAGCAACATCTCACTCTCCCGAGTCCCGCTGCTACAAAAGTATGTACTGTACAGTCGCGTTAGAGTACCATGCCATGGTGTAGCAACGGTGGATATCAAGTTCATCACATGCTTGCATAGGTATACTCCCTTTTCCGTCACCCCCGCTCTCCGCCCGCCGCCCTGTTACAACATTTGAATTGCCCTTGAATTGCCTTTTACGCTCGTCGCTGCCCTCGTCAAGGCCAAGCCGCCTCGAAACCACCTTGACCACCAAACGTCGCTGAGCACTGTTTCGCCCTCGACACACTCTACCTTTCCCCTCGAGACCAAAACGGCGCGCGTCTTTCTCAACGGCCGTCACGCGCCAATGTGCTTTTAGTCTCCCGTCCTCTGGCGTCGCTGAGCACGGAGGAGTGCGGAATCAGTGCGTGGACGGCATTTGCTATTAGCATCGACTGCCGTCCAAGTGCCTCGCGCCCTTTTGCAACCGGCAACATTCCTCTGAATCAAGATTCTACACTCTCTCTTTTGATATTTATATATATATATATATACATATATATCTTTCTCGCCCTCTCACTCGCCCTCTCCCTCTCCCTCTCCCCCCCTCCCCCTAACTAATCTAGCCCGCAAATACCGTGTCCATCCAATGACCTACAGGGGCAAAGATGATTTACATCCATGGTTGAGCGCAAGGGAAGCCGTGCACATGCCACAAACCTGTTATAAAGACTATAAAAGACTGGGTACGTACATACCGGTACATTCGGCATGTGCGCGCTGACCATCTCGAACATGTTTGGATGGTACTGTACATACATTAATCAGTACGTTGTGGTATTATCTTGTATTCTCCGGTACTCTCCGGTACTGTCTGGTACTGTACTCTGTATGGTACACTGTACTGTAACCCTTGTATTAATATACACTGTATATATATAAAAGATGCTGCGACTGACTGACAATCCTTGCAGGGCAACACCGGCTTCTTCCACCCTGGTCCGGACATGCTCTGCTGCTGCTGTTCAAATAGCTACCTTTGTATTATCCGAGAGTTATTGGTGGCTTGCAACCTACCTTTGGTAACACATGTGTACATAGGTTTCAAACCGTCATCTTTACAGTTAGACATTTGGCATGCTGCCGGATGCACGTGCCCCGAGTTCTGTTGTTCCAGCCCCAAAGCCCGATCTTCTGCACTATCGAACAACGGTCCAACATCTCGTCCCGAGCGAGCGGCACCGGATTTAAACATGCCCCATCACGCTATCCCCCTTTCTAAACAGCCTATTAGAATTCACCGGCCTTGACTCCCTGCACTGTCATTGGTTTTTCCCCCCACTCAAACATCAAATACTCAACCCTTCAGGGTCTTTTCTGCGAAAGAATTGAAGAAGAGAAAAACAAAACAAACAAAAAAACAAAAAAAAAAGGACGAACGCGTGCCACATACATATCTTAGGTAGCGCCATCTCTCGCTTATGGTTCGGATATCTCTCGTGTTGAAAAAGTTATCAATCTGCATCTAGATTCTAACTGCAAATCATTAATGCAACTGCAATGCCCGATGCACATGCATTGTGCCCCTCCCTTCTGCCCAAACCAAATATTTGGTGAGATTTGACAACATCCTGTTTGTGCTCAAAGTTTATTCCATTCAAAGTCTCTACTCCAAACTTGAAAAGTCGAAAATCACGCCACCTTTAGCTATCGCGACCCTTCTTGACCCTGTACACTTTCTTTCCAACTATGCGCATATCAAAACATAGAGTATCCCGTAATTTCCATCTCGTGGTTTGTTTTGGTATGCGCGTCTTCATGCGTTGAATACCATTTCTCCGATAAACCCTCATAAGATCTACAGAGTACCGCTGATCTTGCTGATCTTGCTGATCGTTTACACTGTATACATTACATGCTGGGGTGCAAAGAACCCTTGTTTCCTATCCTATTCCCAGCATGCTTATATCTTCAGCCTCAATCATAGTCGTTTTGGTCAAACACGGTCTCGACTAATAACTAGCTGGTCGCTTCTTCGTTGCAGAAGCAGCTTTCGTTACATACTTTGTACATCACCTTCAGACAGCAATCTTCCGGCGTGTTCCGCTCCAGGTCCGTGGCGAAGCCGAATCCGAAATGTTTCGGGCACACACTGGCACGTAATACTGTGTATACTTTGTCACAATTCCAAGTTGATAGCACCAATGGCCTGAACCCACACCGAAGACTCGCCAGATATACCCCCGACACTATTTTTTTTCCTTTGGTACTATTTCCGTATAGTATTTGCATGTCAGGGCCGACGGGGATGGCCAAAACCTTC
Organism: Pleomassaria siparia CBS 279.74; assembly: GCA_010093715.1. Taxonomy (NCBI): domain Eukaryota; kingdom Fungi; phylum Ascomycota; class Dothideomycetes; order Pleosporales; family Pleomassariaceae; genus Pleomassaria; species Pleomassaria siparia. The sequence continues at coordinate 988,674 of MU005766.1, read as the reverse complement.
CGTGTACATACTCTGTAATAATATCCTTATACTGTAACCGTAGACTTGATATGGATGTTTTCGCTACTCTTACAAGCTTCGGGATACCTAGTTGGGTGGGTCTATCGTGGCTCTTGGGCTGAGATGAGCATGAAAAACAAAAAGGTGTGAGTTGGACTGCATATACGTGGAAGCACTTTTGCACGGCATGTCAGCAAACCTCGGAACTCTTCGGTAATTCTGATACAATGCAAGGATTGTACCTTACATATGTATATCCTGCGCACTTGCTCCACTTATCCAAGAATCTTATCACGACTTTTCCTGTATCCAAGACAGTGCACCGCTCGCCGGAAAATTTACTACAAGTGGAGTGGTAATTACATGTTTTTTTGTCATGATGTGAAAGTGAAAGTGAAAGTGAAAGTGAAAGTGAAAGTGAAAGTGAAAGTGAAAGTGAAAGTTTGATGGCTCTTCAACCTCGGTACGTCAATCTATCTGGGACTATTACAAATGTTTGTTGGCAAGAGACTGATTGTGTGAGGCCTCTTGGTGCTCATTTACAAAGACCTGTGTTGAGCACCATGATACCTCCTCACCTTTGGCACTGTACAGTACGGTGAAGTTGAAACTAGATGAAGAGATTCAGGGTATCAGTAGGCGTCGTGTGAGGTTTTCATACCGTTGATAGAGCTGCCATCGGCCCCATGTAGACCTTCCGATACCCAGTATTATGTCCCACAATCGAAGAATAACGACCCACCCCTCATGCGATATCGGAATGTGAGCATATGTTGAATGCACTTGAGTGAAATGCACAATCACGTGCAATGATGCACGGACCAATGATGCTAGCGCAGCCTGAAGGAACTTTCCAACTTCGCCATGTCGCAACTCCCCGCCCAGGTTTTCCACAACCACCACCACCACCACCGTCGCCGTATTACCTTCTCTTTTTACGGCTTTCCCCTCCCAATACAAAACCACTGCGGCTCGCGCTTGTCTCAATTCTGCGTGCTCCCTTGCCTTCAACCCCCGCTTCGGCAGGGCACGTCGGGGAACGCTCCAGCTCGGGACATAGAGTCAGTAGGAGTGCAGAGGCACTTAATTATCCCCAGTTCAAGACGCTCGCTGACGCTTGTAAACCGTTACATCTGCCTCCAGGAGAACCCTTTAGCATAGCGAACGCCTCACATTAGACGCCACGATGGCATCTCGCGCAAGTAGCTCCGCGTCCGAGGGCGAAGTCGTCGAACAGCTCAAGGCAAACACGCTCAGCCATTCTCGCGAATCTACAAAATTGACGGCTCCAGATAGGGTATTTGGACTAGATGGTGCCTCGGATCACTACGGTAAGACGCCCACGCCGCGGACCGAACGACTGCTGAACGCCGCAGGTCACAACTACCGCGCACGGAGCCGCTCGCCTTCACCATACCGACGCAAGGCCACACGCTCACCCTCCCCCTACCGCCGCACTCGCGATCGCTCTCCTTCACCCTATCGTCACGGTCGGGGCAACCGTGGCGGCGGCCATGATTCACGCGCCTCCTACAACAAGCGCAAAGCTTCACCTCCGCCGCGCCCCGGTCGGCCGGACAAACGATATCACGCTGATAGTAGCAGACACGATGAACGAAAGCCGAACGACACTCGTGTAGGATCGCGCCAGTCGGGAGCTCAGGGAAACCGTGCCAACACCGGAGACGAACGCTATCCTCCGCCCATCTCATATGTTGATAATGATCATCCCATTCCAGTACCAGGGTTCAACGGTGTACTTCAAGGTCGCAGCAATGGTCGCCAACAGAATGAGAATGGCCACAGAGTGTCGCCGCACGGTTTGAACTCCACCAAACAGGGCAAGGACATGAAACATGCAGACACGGCCGGCGGTCAAAGCAACGATGTTGAAATGTACGTCGTCCTGGCTCAAGAGCACAGTAGGACCATGACTGACGTGTACGCAGGACCAACGCCGATGACGAGCTGGATTATACCACAACCGTAGCAGTCGAAGATAAAGCGCCCTCGGAAGAGTCGCGAGAAGAAAAGAAACGTAAGTGGGCAGCAAAGCGCGCTGAAATTGCTGCGCAACAAGCGGCTGGAACTCCCAACGCTGCGCTTCTACGTCAACAGGCCATCATCAACAATGCTTCTGAGAGTACTACTACGAGCATTGCTTCGCCAGCAGCACAAGTCGAAAACACTAACTCGCCTCCTGCCGACTCTCCACGGTTTTCTGATATGGATTCGGCGCCAGGCTCTCCAGACGTCATGATCGTCGACAAACAAGACGTAATCAGCGAAGGAAATAGTCCATCGGCGGCCAATTACGACCCAACTGAAGACATGTTGGAAGACCGCGCTCGTGCTTTGCGCAAGGCTCAGCAGTCAGACTTACCATCGGCCGCCTACAACGAGGCAGGTTTGAATCTTCAACCAAGCCTTCCCACCGTTGAAAAGCCAAGCTCCAAGGACACCAAGAAGAAGGACTTCGACATGTTCGCCTTCGATGACGATGATGAAGAGGAAGAGAATGGGGAGGAAGAGCAGGAGACTGACACGGCAAAGGGCACCGTACTTGATGCGAAGCTTCTCGACAACTGGGACGATCCCGATGGTTACTACAAGATTATCAGCAACGAACTCGTCAATGCCGGCCAGTATAGGATGGTCAAAATACTCGGTCGAGGTGTATTCGCTAACGTTGCTCAAGCTGAAGATGTGAAAGAGCAAAACAGCGAGAAGAAGGGCAAGCTAGTTGCAATCAAGATTGTACGAAGAAACGACCTAATGCGGAAAGCCAGTCAAAAGGAAATGGACTTTTTGCGCAAGCTGAACGAAACAGATCCGCAAGACAAACGTCACATCATCCGCCTCTTAGGTTCATTCGATCACAAGGGCCATCTCTGTATCGTGTTCGAACACATGGCGAAAAATCTCCGTGACCTTTTGAAGGAAGATACCAACGGCCATGGCTTGTCTCTTCAAGCTGTCAAGATGTATGCCCGCCAAATGTTCAGCGGTCTTCAACACTTGCGAGATTGTCAGATTATTCACCTTGACCTGAAACCCGACAACATTCTTGTCTCGCATGATAAAAAGTCGGTGAAGCTATGCGATCTTGGAACGGCCGCCGACAAGCGCGATGTCATAGACCGCACTGAATACCTCGTCAGTCGCTTCTATCGGGCTCCCGAGATTGTTCTGGACATGGAGTACGGTCATGCCATTGATATGTGGGCCATTGGTTGTACCATCTACGAGCTGTGGACAGGCAAGATTCTTTTCACTGGCAGGTCAAATAACCAAATGATAAAGGTTTTCTTGGAGTGTCTTGGATGGCCGAGCGAGAAGCTTCTCCGGAAGGGTCAACCAGCGAGTGTACTATCTAACTTTGAGCTTGGGCCTCCGCTTAAGTTCATCAGCCGGGAGGTGGATTCACAAGGCAATGTATGTTTCCTTCCTTCCCAACTTGAGTTGCAGCTAACTCCTCGTCAGCTCTCTGTTCGTAAGATTGAACAGCAGAAGAAAATCACGCGCGATCTAAAGACCCGAGTCCTAGACGCCGCTCGTGGGATTACCGAAGGCGGACCGAGCGTCACTGAACTGACTGACTTTGCGGACTTGCTTGGTGCAACTCTTAATTGGAATGTTGAGAAACGAATTCAGCCAAAAGAAGCGCTCGCCCACAAGCTCTTCGCTAGCAAAACTCTAATGCCGAGGCCTGCAGTTGTCAAGCCGCCTATGGTCAAGCGTGGCTCCGCTCTTCGGAGGTGAAATGTCGTCTTTTGTGTCTACTATTACATCGTGCCCCAAACTTGTTCATGGCTTAGATCGATCGTGAATTCGGAAGCTTGATGGCTAGACTCTCTGGGTACCTCATGTGGGAATTCCCGTACGACAAGAGACGGTCGAGTAGGAAGTCCGAAGTAGTCTCGTTTGGGGACCGGGGAGTAAGTCGTCTAACGATTCATCTTTTGTTTGGGGGGCTTCGAGGCATGAAAATTATCTTACTATCTTCTCCTCTGGAACAGATATACAGATAGCTTTCATGTTATCGACGTACTACTTCTGTGTATATTTATATATATGGTGCTGGCGGGAAAGAACTGGCAATATTACAAGCGATATCTCACCAAGACGTTGGTTGCCGTTGCCGTTGCCATTGCCATTGCCATTGCCATTGCCGTTGCCGTTGCCGGCTGGATTGATTCAATCCCTCTAATGCTGTCATCAAGGGTTGAGAGCTAGGTAGTTATGATCGATCTTGTATGTCGGCAAGATTCCCCACTATGGCCTAGGATCAGATAAGTGCGGACTGCGTGCATTTCCTAATTCATCATGAGTAATGATTGGTTGTTCCTGCATATCAAAAAGTGACTCATATCGACGCATAATTCCGCATACTTTCTCAGCAAGACACAGTCGTATTAGGTCGAAGGTGTATAAATCACCTGAAACTTGGCTTAGAATGTGCCAATTAATTCACCAGTTCGATTCGCCTTTGCAGTTGATATTCTGCGAATGAATAGAAGCCAAGCTAGCATGACCACGACCTCCAACAGCAAAACCCTCGATGCTCAAGTTGGAGTGGCAGACTCTAATAATGGAAAAAACAACAACAACAACAACAACGGCAATGGCATGCCAAGGCGCATCTTGCCCAGCGACACCAACGTAACCGTCACAGACCGGGGCAACATAATCGAAAACACGCATCGCATTCACGTGGCCGTCACCGACGCAGCCGGGAAACTGCTCTACTCGATCGGAGATGCCCAACGCATGGTCCTCGCACGCTCGGCAGCCAAACCGTTCCAGACGCTCGCCATGCTGCAAACGGGTGCCGCCGACGCCTTCGACCTGGACGACGCCGACATTGCACTCATGAGTGCATCGCACAGCAGCGAGCCTCGCCACATTGCTCGAGCGCGAGAAATGCTGAACAAGAGCGGGGCCATCGAAGACCAACTGACGTGCGGCGGACACCCCGCCATCACCGTGGCCGCAAACCGGGCGTGGATCGTATTATTAGAGCAGCAAGGTTTCGTCCCGCCGCCGGCACCGACGGGGATACACAACAACTGCTCGGGAAAGCATGCTGGCATGTTGGCTGGCGCCGTGGCGCTCGGCGCAAGCACCACTGGTTACGAGCTGCCCGACCATCCGATGCAGACGCTCGTCCAGAGGACCGTCGAGCACATGAGCGGCTTGAAAGAGCATCAGGTCCTGTGGGCTGTCGATGGATGCAATCTCCCCGCGCCCGCACTGCCGTTGTGCAACTTGGCCGTCATGTATGCAAGGTTGGCAAAGGCTGTTGATGATGATGTGGTGGTGGGGGGAGAAGGGAGTGGTAACAGCAGTGGCAGCAGCAGCAGCAGCAGTAATAGTAGTGGTAGTGATAGTAATAGTCAGCAGGCTCTCCTGAAGAGAATACACGGCGCCATGTCGACTTACCCAGAGCTTGTCGGGGGCGAAGGAAGATTCTGTACGGATCTGATGAGGGCGTACGGAGGGTTACTCGTGGGCAAAGTCGGGGCGGATGGATGCTATGGCATCGCTGTTCGTTCAGCGACGACGACGACGACGACGACGGACCGGGATGATGACGATGACGACGACGACGACGACGACGACGGTGATAATACCATGGGGCCGGCCATCGGCATCGCCATCAAAGTCGAAGACGGCAACCTAGACGTCTTGTACTCGGTCGTGCCCGAGATATTGGACCAGCTCCAGATCGGCACCAGGGCGATGCGACGACGGCTGGAGAAGTGGCGGTATCCTAGCATCGTCAATACGGCCGGGGTCGTGACGGGTGGGTATAGACACCTGTTTAAGATACGGAAGATGCAGGAGGAGGAAGAGGAGGTGGTGATGGAAAAGGAGGACGAGGACGAGGACGAGGACGAGGACGAGGAATATAATAATAATCCGACTCTAAACTAAAAATCTTGTACATGGAACTTGGCCATGGAATCTTGAAGACATTTTGCCTTGGTATTATGTCCACTTTTTTTCACCCTTCAATCAGTGATGATGATGATGATGATGATGAAGAATACGATCAATCGTTCTCGTTGCAGAACTTCTTTCTCAGAGTGCTCTCTCTTCAGTCAATCAGTCAGTCAGTCAGTTCATGATATTATGCAATCTATGGAAATTTGAAACTGGTCTCGCTGTAAATGTAGAGATATCCTCACACAACGAACAAGAGAGATGGTATCTATAGACCCTTCTCTTGGGAACATGTATTTATAAGCAGATTCTCCATCTGCATCTAGCTAGTACTGCAACGGAAGAGGTCTTCTTGTCAGGAACTTGTCAGACTGCGTCCGATGATTGTCTAGTCTTGTAAACACTTGGTATCGGTGCGCCGAACAGAAAAACAAGGATACATTGGGAAAAAGCAACCATCCAACCCCCTACAGCTCGGTTCTCAAGCCCGCAATAGCACAACGTGGCGAACATGCTCGTTGGAAAATGGCTTCCGGCATTGTGGGCACGCAACGCTATCCCACCTCCCATCCTCTAGTACACGGGAGACCCAATCATGGAGGCAGGACGAACACGTGCCATTCGGGTGCTCGCATTCTCTGGTAGGCTTCGAGGGAGAAAATTCGATCAAGTTCCGACTGATCATGACGACCGATGAAACACCGTCGTGAGAATGATGCGGATTCTACGAGGTTTTCTGCTTCTTGTTCAGTAGCGGGCCGCTAATTCTTCGGGAATGTCTGACTTCGCATTCTGATTGCGCTGAGTCGCACTTGCGCTTCTGTGTGCGAAAATGTCGTCGAGAAAGAGGTCGGTCGGTTCGGGCCTTGGTGTTAGAGGCCTCGAATCCATGCTCTTTGGTTCGGGTGGTAGGGGGAGGACAACTGGTGTGAAGTCGAGGATGGTGTAGGAAGGCGGTTGGTCATGATCAACTGGGGTAGTGCTCAAGGAATTCAGACTTGAGGGAGCGATTGGGTTTGTGGGCCGTTTTCTGAAGATCTTCCGACGTGCTATGGCTCTGTGAGGCGTGTTGCGGACTGGCCTACCAAATCCGGGAAGCACTTTGTGACGTTCAAGATCGGGAGTGATTTTGTTGATCCCGCAGATGCTAGAGATGCGACGAACGATACCAGGTCGCTTGGCCTGGGCGGTCTGATGTTGCATTCCAGGTGTCTGTGAATGCTTCGAGCAAGAATCGAGCGGGAGCGCGCCGTGACAGTATGATCGCTAATGGCACGAGAGAGGGAGATGAGTGGGTTGAAGATAGGTGGAGGACCAGCCCCTTTTAGAGATGGAAGAAGCGCAGGATGGATGTTGCGGCACTGTAGTGGTAGAGGTGGGACCATGGAAGCGGGCGCGGTGTATCGTGTTGCTCGTTATTTATAGGCAAGGGAGGTACGCTGGGCCATAGTTGCCACCGGATTTCATCGACACGCAGACGTCGTCCGAACCTCGGGGATACAGAATCGAATGAAATCTGAGACTGACTATAAACTACCAAACGCCATAATCCAGCCTAGGTAGTCCTACTGTTTACTCACTTGACACTTTGTGGTTAAAGTTGTGAAAAGGGGGCGAAGAAAACCGACCCAAATCTGACTGCACAACGTATATCAAGCTGTAAAGACCTGATCAAAGACCTGATCATGAGGTATGTATGTCCTGATACCCGAACATCTCCCACGTCCCTTGTCGGAACCTGAAACGCCCTGTCCATTCAATTGTATTCACATATGGAACTCACCAGGAAACGCCTGGCAGATGTAAACTGTAGCCTGAACTGCATGTTGGCACCAGAACCACAGGGGTATCCGCAAAAGGCTGCCGAGAAGCCCGGCGGAATTCGAATCTTTTCGTCGTCTGCCTCATTCTAGACGTGAAACATTTGGTAGGACTCAAACCCAGGACCACTCGTCATCGCTTGTAATTTCCGTGTGTGCGCTTGCAATCGTTTGGGGCACCAGCATTATGTTACGCTGGATCAATGGGGTGATCAATGGGGTGTGCTCGTTTACATTATATGCCTCGAAAGTCCAATCGTCTTCACTAGGAGTAGCTGTCCGCGATATCATTTCCGGGCTTATATTGTTCCAATCGTTATCCAAGGCAAGATGGCCATTGATACTATTCTTTGGACGATGTACAAGCAAGAAGCCGTCCTCATTGTCACCAGAGGACTCGCTGTCGGAGGACATGGCTGGTGTAGAAGTGCTTTTCGGCCGAAATGCAAGGCGGATTCCTTCGTGGTTACTTCGCGCGGGTGCGGCAATAGCGGCGGACGTGGTGGACTCGTGCCACTCTTCCATGGTACTCTGGGGTTCGTCGGAATCACTGAAAAGATCGAAATGGATGTCGGCGAGGTCGAGATTGAGAGGATCATGAGAGGGGTATGGATTCGGCTGACAGACGGCGGCAGGGAGGCATATAATTTCGGCGGCGCCTATAGATATTGTCAGTGCTTTTGCATTGCGTTTGTCTACGTATGATTAGCCGATGTGTGTTGGCATACCTTCATCTTCAAAACCGCGGGACATGCTCGTCTCACAGAGGGCCTTGTGAAAGGCAGGATTTTCAAAGACGACTTGGAGGAATTGTGAATTTTGACCAAGGCCATGGTAGGTGAATGAGAAGACGCAGTAGTTCAGAAGAGCGTCAACGAGGGACTGCTGCTGGCGCCCTGGCTGGTCTGCGAGATGCTTGTAGACGAACTGTACTGCGTCACACAAACCGAGTGGTGGGGTTGGGAAGCTACAAGACAATTCAGTAGCTTGAACAAAGTTGAGGTATGCGCTGACTTGTAGTTCAGGGACGGCGAAGTCCTCGGCCATCTTGCAGACTTGTGCATGTAATAGGAGCGAGTAGTGATGGGTCATTTCCCCTTGTTCTTCGAGATAGTCGCCGGTGTAGAGGTAGCGCAGGAAGGCCGTGACTACTTGCACAGAACTGACTTGAATACATGCTTGGCGTGGGCAGTGAAGACGGTCCTCAAATGCGAGGTACAGCAGAGGACAAGTCTTGCGGATCAAGTCGGTGGAGAGGCGGCGAATTCGAAAGACGGCGTTGTCTGGCAGCACGAATATCAGTTCGGCATCGTGGTTGGAAGACGGGCTCAGGAAGTCCAGCTCAAGCTCCGTCATTTTGAACTAGAGATGGAAAGGAGCTTCAGTGGCAGACAGGGTAAGTCAAGTGAGAGTACCGTGTCAGGTCGAAAAGAAGAAGAAGGAGGAGGAGGAGGAGGAGGAGGAGGAGGAAAAGTGACAATGTGAGGGTTGGAGAGAGCCGTCAGATACCAGGCTGCAGTCAGTGAGGGGTGGGTGACGGTGAGACGAGGCAGAGGGGGAGGTGGGCAACGGGTACGGACGGCATGCAGAGTAGCCAGAGTAGCCAGAGTAGCCAGAGTAGCCAGAGTAGCCAGAGCAGCCGTGAATAAAGTGAGCGAGTAGGAGAGTAGGAGAGAGTGTTAATTGGGATGAATAAGTGTGAATTGTGCCTTGTGCCTTCAAGGGTACTATATCCAGTGCAGTACAGTGCAGTACAGTGCAGTACAGGTTGTATTCACTGCGGACTACATAACGAGATGCGAGCCTTCTAGCGCACCGTGTTGATGCCTGGAGACAGTCGGATATGAGGCTGGAGAGTATTCGTATACATACTCATACAATAATTATCACATAATAAAAGGTCCCCGCAATAGCATGTGACGATGGCATCCTGGTCTGGCCTGCATTTACAGATATGGTCCGAGCTCGTAGCCACACTGCGCCACCCCCAGTACCCCAGCAACCCCCCCCCCCCCCCCCCCTTCCCAAAGCTTACTGTGTAACTCCTCATCAATTCTGGTTCCTCAACACAAAAATAGCCATTCTTAAGTTCTTCCAGCCCGCTCGTTACCAGCACCATTGCTCTGCCCACCATCTCTGCCCACCATCTCTGCCCACCATCTCTACTCACAATCTCTACTCACAATCTCTGCCCACGATTTCTGCCCAAGTCACTCCGTGTACGCCGACTCTGGACTACCCCTCGCGCGCTCCCAACTCTGCCCGTTGTCGCCCCCCTCGCACACCCATCTATCTTCCCCCCTTTCCCCCGCCATGGCCCTCCTCTCCATCTTACCAGCGTCCTTCAGCGGCTTCGAGACTGTGCTTACGCGTCTGTTTGTGAGTCCATTTTCTCAATTAATTGCCTTCAATCACCCATTAACGGGCCCCCAATTGTAGCTCCTCATCGCCGTCTTGATCATTGGGCCATGGGCCGGCGTGCTCCTTTATGACCTCCTCCTATACGCCGTTCGCTCCATTACCCACGAGATACCCGTCGTGGGCGGAAGAGCTCTCGGCAAGGCGCGCCCTCGTGCCCCGAGCCTCGCAGAGCGGCCAAGCGGCCATCGCCGCAAGTTCAACATCGCCCCCCTTCGCAATGACTCCTCCGCCGAGTCCACCAGTGGAGTTACATCCGAGACACAGGACCCGCGCTGGCGGCATATCAAAGAAGAAAACGACCAAGACTTAGCCATGTGAATATCCACGACGTCACTTGACTGCCCACGAGGTCAGATTTGGGAGCCTTGTGTTCGTGAAGGCGTGCCATGAATATCGAGTTGCGGAATGGTACACGTTACTGCGACTGTTACGCCCTGATTCCATTCACACTTGTGCATTGATCATTCGCATAGGTACAAACCAACATGTGCTGCGAGGCTGAATTCCAGCCCGAGTTCAGAATACCGGGGACAGCCAAAGAAAACAGAAGCTCGGATCCTACACACTCACCCACTTACCCCTAGCTGGCATACACTGATCTGCTTAAAGCCTCTACGGTTCATCGTACCCTTGGTGCACAGGGACTACCAACGGATGTCCACTCTCTGCGAATGACGCCCCCGGACACGGTCAATTGCAGAACGGCGCACCAGGCAAAGCTGTGCACGCCCTTTGGTTTCTTGGGCCCGGCGCAGATTTAAGGGAGGCAGAGGATGAGGAGGTCACAGATGCCGTATTGATGCATATAGCCGCGCACTCGCATCTTTGCCCTTGTTTTTTTCGCCAAGGTGGATGTTGTATAGTAGTATTTGAGCACAAAATGAGCAACATACAGGTCAAACATTGTATCATATCGTATCTTGTTTTGTCTGTCGTTGTTTGTTCGTGATTCGGCCCCGGTTGGAAGCCGGTCCAAGGCGGCGCTAAGCCAGCTATAGAATAAGTTCCCGAATCGTGCATAGATGTGTCGATAACAGCTATTCAGTATTCCCACACTCCCACACGCCCTATACGCCGAACAATGTACGTACTGATGTTTCTTTGCTGTAGATGTTCTGCGTAAACGACAAGTACTTAAAACGCGGCTTTTCCACCGGGTACTGGAACTCTGAAGCAGTGACGCAAGGTACACGATGATGCAATCAGACTTGTTGCCCCAGGCTTGCCTTCTGCTTGTGGTAGGGGCGCTGTGGTACATGTACAGGAGAACGAGGGGGAGAAGGGATAGTCGAGTACGTATACGTGTATGCATTTCGATCACTTTGTGTAAGACAGACATTGATTGGGAGATTCCAGACACTTCAGTCGCCCGTCACGTCAAGTTCGACCAAGGATGCAGCACAATACTCGGAAGCGTCATACTACCAGATTGAGCCCCTGGCGGATTTTGACCTGGACACTGCGGAACCGATCAAGATCCGGCCGTTCAAGCCAAAGTATCACCTGACCATGGGTATGCATTGAAACTTCTTCACCCCTCTCGACATGACTGCTTATGGAACTGCAGCCCTGGAGAATATCGGAATTTCAGATCTGGTGGCAATGGACAAGACATACAAGACTCGCATCGCCCTCCGACGCCATCTGATTGCGAACCGAGCACATGATGTACTGGCTCTGACACCCACCATCGAGCCCTCAGTATTGGAATTCTACACCTGGATCACATCGACTTATCTCCCCCAGCGTTTCCCCACAGTATTCACTCTATCAGACAGCAAAACCTCGCTGAAAAACTTGGTCACGGATGAAGTCATACCTCTAACACCAACCTCGGCGCATCAAGCCCTCTCGCTGATGGGCGCTCACATCGACAACGACTTTCTCTTTCTCTTGCCAACGGCCGAGGAGGGAAAGTATACACTCGAGGGCTTTATAACCTGCTTCCCCAACGGCTTCGACACGCGCGCAAAGCTCGGACTGAAACTAGTCGACATCCATGGTCCGGTGCCAGGATACAAAGCCAAGCTTGAGAAATCCATGGATCGTTTCTTCTCTACACTGCCTGTGGGCAAGGTGGTTAGGCGCGTGAATTGGGGCATCACGACCCATGGAGACTTGTTCGGTTTGAGCGGCAATCACACCAGTCCGGAGGAAGCGGAGAGGTTGGCCGAGAAGAAGAAGAAGAAGAAGGACAACGAGGCAGATGAATGGAATATCGACACTGCGGTCCTGAGATGTGAACGACAGACGTTGCATCGGCTGCCGGGGACCAGGGCACTGGTCTTTGCCTTCAAGACGTATCAGTATGCATTGAGGGATGTGAAGGAGGAGGGGAGTGGGGAGGAGTTGGCAAGTGCCATTGACGGGCTTGGGAAGGGAAGTACGCCCGAAATGAGGGTTTACAAGAGTGCCGTGGTTTGGGGCGAGAGGGCGAAGAGATTTTTGAGGGGGGAAGATGAGGCCGTTCATGTCCAATGAGGAAAGTGAGGAAAGTGCATGTGAAGAAAGTAAGGAGAGTGAGGAGAGTGCGGTGCCATGCAGACAAGAAGTCGCTATGCTTGACATTGCTTTCGCTCACAGTAGTCTAGTATCTACACTCGAAGAGAAGGAACGATGCCAGGCATTCTTTGGATAAAACTGCCCCAGTTGCTCGTTACAACTCTTCTTTTCTCTTCTTCATCATATCTCCCAACACTCACTTTACGCTCCCTGAACATGTCGCTCACCATATCTCACAACACCTCGCGCTCCCTAAAGATGTCACTCATTTCTAAAATATCCAACCATCTTCTCCGGGTGTTCGTTAAACGATACGTCCTCTATTTTTTCATCGGGCTTGTCCTGTCCTGCGCTGTCCCCTACTGGGCCACTTCCACGACGCGCCCATTCGATGAGCGAGTCAATACAATAATGAGAATGGTGGTCCCGTGGGTCGTAGCGACCATCCTCATCGCGCTCATCGATGAGCATGTCGGGAGCTGGCACAGAAGGCGGTTCCCAATGGCAGCCGACAGCGACATCCAAAGCCATCACCAGCCCGCCGGCAAGCTAGACACTCCAGCTCCGGCACCCGTCACGTCTCGTCCCTTTCACGGCGATGCCCTGTATAGGAACACATGGGCGAATGGTGATGGTGGCGGCAATGATGGGAATTGAGGGGTGAGATCCCTGGTTTGAATGCCGGTACCCAGACCGTTGGGTCTAGCCGGAGGTTGGGTGGCGTCCATTTCTGGTCCAGTCGTAAGTCCAGATGACATCTTTCCATCCGAACACGTGCTGACTTGGTTGAAGGGCATGGCGACCGCTTCGAGACATGTTCACGACATTGTCTTCGTTACAGCTTGAATCTTCAGAGCCGTGTCACATGGCCAGATTTGAGTCGAGTTTGTTGGAGGAAGGTTCCATGCTCCATTGAAATGGGAGCCTTTTGTAAGACAGTAATGAAGTGAGACAATAGCGATTCCATTCAATGTTATGATTAAGTCTATCTATGAGAGGCTGTGACGAGGTAATGAGGCTCAGGAGATCGGGCCGAATATTGGTTGTGATTCAGTGGTGTTTACCTTTCGTCATGTGACCGTATAGTATATAGGTCTAACAGAAGGTGCTAGCCTGGCGCTAGCTTACATAGTTTCCCCCTTCGGTTGAGATCCTCCATCTCTCCTACAATCAATTCTTGTTACCTCATATACACTTCCACAGACCTAACCTTTGTTTTCATCTGGTATAGACTGACTTGACGCTAGGATTCGACAAGCGAATCGGGTGTCCTTGACCACAGTTCAATCAAACACCATGTACGGTAATACGTTGCCATCCCTATGGTCACTTCTTGGCATGGATTTTCAACGCCATTGCTTCTGTTACCTGCGGATATGATACCGACTCTATATGCTGGACATACGAGCGACTACCAGTGGCATGCTGCCGAGACAACGAAACGGGGATGAAGATGATCTGCCAATTGGGATGTCGACGCGAGTTTCCCAACAGCCCAAAATCCACGCTCATCAATCTGTGCCATTGGGTCTAAGCCTTCATCAGCACACTGACACTACCAAGGTTGATTCATGCCTAGCCCGGCAAATAAAACAAGTCTTCACTCGAAATCGCCTCTGCGAAACCCTCAACTGAGCCGTCTCGAACACCTTGCATACCAAAATGGTTCGAGCGTTGGCCTTCGAGGGTCCTACTCCTTCCCGCTATTGCGCGTCCTATCTCGTCTCTCTTCTATCCGTCGCCGCATACCATATACCCTCTACGTGGCCACTCTTCCAGGCATGTTCATGGCTCTTTCTTCCAGCCATTACCAGCGTTCTGGTGCGCACCCTCTGCCTCGCGTACTCCGACGACTACCCATCGCACTTCTACAGTATACCACTCGGACACATACTCCTGGTTCTTGGACATGTGTCCGCTGCTATTCAAGCGCATACGGTCGTTGCAGATCCCACGGGCCATTCACCACAGGCACGACTATGCGCCATCCATTTTGCGCTCTCTTTCTTGGTTCTTACTGAAGTCGAATTCTATCGTCGTTACTTCAACTTCCGGCCCTTCCCTCGCACTTTCATGGGATTTCTGGAAAGTTTGCTGCTTGCCAACTTCGACCACGACTTTAAAGAGCATCGACATGACGTAGCGTACCTCCATTGCACGTCGGATTCGTGGGAATCCCCTTGGGATTCTCTATTGGTCGTAATACTGCTCTTCCTTTTCTACGTGCCAATGGCATGTCTCAACTATCCTGTCAAGCGTCTGGCGAATCCGGCTCCGAGTTCCCAGGGCGAAGATTTCTACTTCTTGCTTGGGGCAGGGGATGTCTTGTTCATTGTGGAGAATATGCGGCTAAAAGTGCTGACTACATTCTTGCTCCAACGGCCTGTGAGGGCGCTCAACAAGATTCTCTTCTGGTGGTGTGTCGACTTCGGAAGATATGTTTCGAGGATGTGGAAGCAGCAAGGAGCGGGCCCAGTGAGCGACAAGAAGGATGTGTAAGACAAAAAAGGTACTTGATATACATCTCTAGAAGTATAGGATATATATCTGTCTAACAGGTTTAACAGGATGGATGCCCATGCCGAGTTATGAAGTCATTTTTCCTTCCAGACCGAGCGACGAACGACACTTTTAGGCACCCTACCCACTCATCTCCGAGCCTCACGAAGGTCACCGTAGCAACCTTACTACGGCCCGATTTCTATCCTACGATACGGACTCGTATCGTAGGGCACCTTCACTACTTCCCTACGGATCACGTGAGTGCTACATTACCGGAAGTAGTAATCGTAGTACGTCAGGGTGGCAACGTTGCTTTTATTTGTTTCGCGATCCACAGTTTACCGAGCTTTGCCTACAATCCAACACTATATACAAGCGAACTCTTCCGAGATGCGCCTGACATCCGTCTACGCAACAGCAGTTCCAACAACGTGACCACAACGTTGCCATCTTTCTTCAACTTTTCTATCCAGCAGCATCAATGGAAAGCCTCAGACGCCACATCTTACCGGTGGCTAATACTAATAACCCCACATACATGATTTATAATGGAGTACTACATAACCCCTCCTTCTCCAACGCCGTCAACTCACTCGAGAAGTGGGGCACCGTGGTCACTCAGCATCGCAAGGATAGTTGAGCCTATGGGAAACCAGAGAAATACTTTGTATGTACCGTTATCGATTACCTAGCTCAGAGCTTTCCACAAGCTACAAACTGTTTGCTCACTTTTCAACAGACCATTGCTCCTCCTCTTCTTTTCTTCCTCCTACTCCGTTCGTGATCACTGGTTTTCTCCCCATCCGCCATGACGAACCCAGCCCCCAAAGTCGACGTTCCAACTCTCAAAGACCTCACCATCGACAACATTACAGAAAATGTCAACCTCATTAATGCGCAAGGATCGGACGTGCGACTAAAATATATTCTCGAGCGCCTGGTATCGCACATGCATGATTTTGCGCGGGAGACGCGTTTGAGTACAGATGAATGGATGGCAGGAATAGAGTTTCTTACTGCTGTGGGCAAGAAGTGTACGGATGTGCGGCAGGTATATTGGCTCTTCATTCCACTCTGCTTGCGCTGCTGAGCTAGGTCTGCCGACCTTCACTATCTATCATTGCTAATGGGGAACGTATGTCTATAATAGGAGTTCATCCTCCTCTCCGATACTCTCGGTCTCTCGCTCCTCATAGACTCCATATCGCATCCGAAACCACCCCTCTCAACCGAAGGCACTGTTCTCGGTCCCTATCACGTACACGACGCTCCCAACCAGAATGCCGGCTCTACCATCAGCGGGGACCCAAACGGGAAGCCCCTCCTCTGCCTCTGCAAGATCAAGACTACCTCTGGCGACCCCATATCGGACGTGAAAATCGACATTTGGGAGACGGACTCGAAAGGCAGTTATGACGTCCAGTATGAGGACTACAGTGGGGAGAAAGCAGACGGGAGGGCTGTGCTGAGGAGTGATAAGGAAGGAATATTCTGGTTCAAAGCTATTGTGCCTGTGCCATATAGAATTCCCAGTGACGGACCTGTGGGGAATATGTTGGGTATATTGGGGAGACATCCGTGGAGACCGAGTCATATGCATTTCATGTTTGAGAAACCTGGTTTCGACCATTTGATAACGTAACTCCTCCTCCTCCTCCTCCTCCTCCTCCTTTTCCCATTTTCTGCGTCCCTTTTCATTATCTAACCCCCTCTGCTAGGGCTCTATACCTCCGTGGAGACCCATATGAGACCAGTGACGCAGTCTTCGGCGTGAAAGAGTCCCTCCTCATCGACCTCGGCAATGTGTCTGCTGAGCAAGCGCAGAAATATGGAGTTAAGGAAGGGTCGAGTTTGCTCACGTACGACTTCGTGTTGGTGACAGATGAAGAGACCAGAAAGTTGAGAGACGAAGAGGCGAGGAAAGCGATGAAGACACTTGGCAGAGAGAACATGTTGATCATCGAGGGTCTTCCGGTGCCAGATGTGGATTAGTCATATGGGCATGGCAGAACTGGAACGACGGTGTTGACAGCCACTGTGTATCACCTGGCACAGAAATTCATAATAATAATGTTCATCTGTTGTCGCACATAAGATAGAGAGAGAGAGAGAGAGAGAGGCCAGCCGGCATACATTCCGTGGTGTGAGGAGTGCTAGTAAATAACCCCATTGAAACTATTAGCAAGCGTGAGCGAGCACTATTGTAACTACTCCGGGGAAGATTTGCTCAGACTTGGATCAAGTAGTTCAAAGCCATTGCTTGTTCCCGAAATGTGAGAGGAAGGCCCCACCATGCCCACCCTCGACGCTGCACTTGTCCACGACGCCCAAGACTGCCTTGATAGCCTCAGGCGGTTTGTCAGAGCCTTTGAAGTGTGGTGCATACGCTTGGAGCTTCCCTACCAGGGATTGCAAACTCCCCAACTGCTCCGGAGGGACTAATGTGTATTGTGAGCAAAGTTGTGTCTATTCCCCCCCCCCAAAAAAGGACTTTGGAAATTATTGCAGATGCAGGATATAGCTTACCAGACTCGAAGATACCCGTCTCAACCAACCCAGGGCAGATGCCCAAGAAGAGAACGCCATGTTTCTTGTACTGCGCGCTGAATTTGGCAACGATCATGTTCAAAGCCGACTTGCTAGCCGAGTAGATGGCGGCATTTTCAATGTCGAACTCCGTCGTCAGGTCCGTGTCCGCCATACCGCTGCTGATGGAGATGATCTTCTTCGCTTTCCCCTTGAGGATCAGGGGCAGGAACAGATTGTACAGGTGGATGTTTCCGAGCACGTTGGTCTCCATGATGCGATGGAACTCGCTCGAGAGCGTGTCGGGTTTGGCTCCCCTAATCGAATTTGCAATCGTGTGTAAGTAAGTAAGTCTGGGATGATGCCCTCCCACCCCCATCCGGGGGAGAAATGAGAAGAAGAAGAAGAAGAAGAAGAAGAAGAAGTATAATAAGATGATGCGCTTACAAGTAGTCAAATCCACAGAGTTGGTCGTCGAGAGGAGCATACGCCGCATTCCCAAAGAGGTAATCCAGACTCCCACCGGTGATGAGAGCCGTGTCCGCAGCAGCCTTCTTCAGCGCGTCATAGTCGGTCACATCGGCCTCGAGGATGGTGATGTTGGCTCGTCCTGGCAGCTCCTCGGATACCCGCTTGTCTGTCGCCGCCTTGTTGCGGACCAGTCCGATTACCGTGTTTCCGGGAATGCTCGAGAGCTGCGTCACAAACTCCCACTATGGATGAATAATAATAATAATCCTGTCAGTCTCCCGCTGTCCAAACAATGTAATAATAGCACACAGTGCCGCGAAGTAGACTACTGTACTTACACCTAGACCTCTCGACACACCAGTGATTACGTAGGATGACATTTTTTCAGGCGTATTCGGGACTCGAAGTGTTTTAAAAAAAGATATCTTTTAGAGTTGTTCGTAGAGAGGTGTGTGGAAAAGAAGGCGTACTGAGCAAACTAACTGGCTTGCTTGTGTATGTGTGTGTGTGGGCGCCTCGTGATTTTTATATATCGGTGCTGGAACGAGAAACCCTGATCCTAATCCTAATCCAAAGACAGAAAGACAGAAAGAACCCCCTCTCGGACCAATACTGGCGGCCAAGATACGTTTTACATGCCCTGGTGGGATGTAGTGTAGTGTTGCGACGCACTAATACATAAAATTTACTTTCTGCTCGGATTTCTGCCAAGGAACTGAATGTCTCGAAGAGGCTAGTTGTCTTGCCAAGGAGCTGAATGTCCCAAAGCGGATAGGTTCCGGGATGACTTGTACATATCATTATCAGCGGCTTTGAAATCGAGGGCTTCCAAGAATTTCCAATTTCGGACGAGATATTAATAAGCAGTCCGTGCGGAGGAGTTTGTAGACATGTCTGGGCTTAGCGCTCATATTCCTGCCGCGTGGAGTGCTTACCTGATCCTTTCTTTGGAGCCACCCTCCTCTAGTAGAGGTGATTGATTGATTACATCATCACTTGGGATCTCCAGATTGGACGGACATTCTTTTCCGCTCCTTCGAGCACCATATAATTAATTATAATCTCCTTTTGTTGCATCAATAGATCTAGGTGGTCATTGATCAATCAATCAATTACTCAATACATTCCATCATCTGGACATACATATCATAATCGTGATGATCCTATCATTATGTCTGTGTCCGCATCTGGTGCTTACTGTACATTCTATTTAATGAGACGCTAGTCAGTGTCTGTATGACGATACCGTTTATTTATCCAGTGCTCAAAATCAACTGTGTTTCCGGTCACGTCATGTGACTATCCAACAGTGTTTCTGCACCTCCACGATTACATTAATACAAAAAAGCGGGTCTTTCTACCAAGAGATGGTTTGCATAATACTGTAACTACCTACCTGTTGGTGTTGGCATCCGCCAGAGTATGCTTTGTAATCGCACATACAATGATTGCATTGTAAGCGTTTCCCCTTTATAGTCTTTCTTTTACCAAGCAGTGAAGATGTCAATAAAACGATACATACTTGTCTCCACATCATGTTACGTTTATACGCCAAGACACCAACTAGGTAGAGACAAGTACTTGGCGTCCGTGGTGCCTTTTCTCACCTCCTCATAAATATCCGACACTAAAGTGAATCCATATTACCATTGGAAGGTTGATCTATTAAATGTATTCCTTCTTCAGATAGACCGGAATATGATGTAATTGGCAAACACTACAGTCTATGTGTCTGGCGGATTCGATAATGTGGTGGAATATGCGAATAACATGCATCCACAGGTTGTACAGTATCGCCTCAGATTCCTTCAGCCGTATAAATAAAGGGGATAAGTCCCGCAACGGGTTGGGGGTTAGTTAGATCCTTCGTCTTGTTCTGAGTGTCCTTGGAGGGTTCCAATAAAAGGGGCTGCGTACATAGTGACAACTAATAATCCAATAGTTGCCTGCAAAATGGCCAGAATGCTCAACTCAACATATCGAATGATGGCGGTTGATTCACCATGAGAATGAGCGCTAACGGGACGCGGTTAGCCACAAGTCGGGTCGGAGAGAAACTGACTCGTATAGTGCTCAGTTTGAGCTCAACTAACCTCCCTATCTAATTACATAATAATTACCTAAAGTACTACGATGTACTGTGTAAGGAATTTTGGAGGATTTGGACAATGTTCGACATTGGAGAGCTCCTCCGCATGTACCCAAATACTTTGCCCTGCCACCCCCCCTCTTCCATCCATCCGTGTACTACTCCAAACAGTCTCTCCGCCATGCCATCGAAACCTCTTAATAATTTATCTCGGGAACCAACAAGATCTCCTTTAGGGATATGACCCTTGGGCAAGTAGCAGCTGTCCAGCTTCTGCAACAATTTTACTTCAAACTGGAGCTCAATCATTCTTTCTTTGAGCATCGCGCAACTAGTAAGTAGCCATCCAAGATGATAGGCCCTTGAAGTAGTTTCTTTTGGGGGTCCCGGTATGTCGTGTCGGAATCGTCTTCGTATGACGCTGCAGTCTCCATGTTCATAAAGGAGAAGGCAGTACTGGTTTTGGACCACGAATTACTTGTGTTGTGACGTTTCATGCAACCGAGGGCTCCTACGAGGAAATATATGGAGCCCGCTAGAAACGGCACGCTAGGAGACAGAGACCGGCTCTTTGGGTTTGTCATGACGTTGAGTTGGCGGCATGATGGTCGACTGAGTGACTTGGTTGGGTGGACAGCCTGTTGGTACCGGAACAAGTTACGAAGGAGGGAGGGGAAAGCGTTTTTTACAGAGGTGAGACCTACAGGGGTCCATGCGGGCGGGCAATTCGTTAGTTTGCAGTGGATGTAATGTATGTACATGCGGAGCTAATTTTTGTAGAGATGGACAAAGGTGATAAGTGCAATTTTAAAAGTCTCTACCTTATCTATTAGAACAGCTGGTATGGTGTGTTTGTCATGTATGTTCGATGCTAATCTCGTCACTAGCGCGGTGATCCTTAGATCTGCCATTGAAACTAGGAGAAGGTGGGTAAAATTTGCCTCGATTCAAGGAACAGCGGGGATGTTTGGGACGTTGATATTGTTCTTGCTGCTGCAGCCTAATTTGTGAAATAAAGCCGAACTCAGAGCGAAATCGCAAGAGCTAACCTCAACAAATTCATTGTTTCATAGAACCACGCCACTCCGGCCCACATCCGCGACGCCGTTTGCTCTCTAATAGTTCATTCTCAGGCTAATATTCTACAACTTTCCGGAAGTGTAGAAATCGTCAAGAGCAGTAGCAACGCGCTTAGACATGGTCTTCTCGCCTTCACGGACCCAGACACGGGGATCGAAGTACTTCTTGTTAGGTTTGTCCTCGCCATCGGGGTTTCCGACTTGGGTCTTGAGGTAGTCCTGCTTGGACAAAACGAAATCCCGGATACCGGTCAGGTAGGCGTACTGAGTGTCTGTGTCGATGTTGACCTTGACCACACCATACGAGATGGCCTCACGGAAATCCTCGACGGATGAGCCTGAGCCACCGTGGAAGACAAGGAACACGGGCTTGTCCTCCTTTGCGTTTGTCTTCTCCTTGACGTATTGCTGGTGCTTCTTCAGGAGTCCTGGCTGCAACTTGACGTTTCCAGGCTTGTAGACACCGTGGACGTTTCCGAAACCAGCGGCGATGGAGAAGTAGGGGGAGATGGGAGAGAGGGTCTTGTAGATCTCGTAGATGTCTTCGGGCTGTGTGTAGAGGGAGTTGTTGTCAACGTCCTCATTGTTTACGCCGTCCTCCTCTCCACCGGTGATACCGATTTCCATCTCGAGCCACTGCTTCATCGGCGCGGCGCGCTTGAGGTACTTAGCGGTGGTCTCAATGTTCCAGGCAACCTCCTCCTCGGAGAGATCGATCATGTGCGAGGAGAACAGGGGCTCGCCGTGTTCCTTGAAGTGCTTCTCGTCGGCATCTTGAAATGGAGTCAGCTTCATCGACGATACTAAATCCTAGTAGTGTCTTACCGAGCATGCCATCAAGCCATGGTAGGAGCTTCTTTGCACAGTGATCGGTGTGGAGAATGACGGGGACGCCATAGATGGGAGCAATGGAACGCACGAATGCAGCGCCTAGAGATGTCAATATGATTTTCTCGGCCGAGTGCTTGCAACGGACGTACCGGCAACGGCTCCTGCGATGGAACTGCAAGTCTAGTTAGTATTTTCCCAAATATCGAAACCGTTGGGGGATGCTCACGCTTCTTGGTCCTTGTTGCCAACACCCTTGCCTGTGATATGTCAGAGTCACGTCTTCTCAATCACGCATATGTATCTTCCATTGAAAGTTCCTTCCGCGTGATCCTCAACTCGGCCAATGTTTTCCCATGTTTTATGTTTCATGCATGTCGAGGGAGAGGACCACAAGGAACCGGAGACGTCGGAATGAACGTACCAGCGAAGTAGGCAGCACCACCCTATCATCGTGTTAGTAAAGATGGCGATTGTCGAGCGAAAAGCCGGAATTGTATCTTACCTGAGAGAATTGCAGGATGATAGCGGCGGCTTTGGCATCACGCGCAGCTTCCAGAGAGGCTATCTATTGTACGGATGAGTGTGTTGTTCTACAAGGTAGAAGGGAAAGGGTTTACATACGACTGTAGAGCTGGAAGTAACGTTGATGGCGGGAATGGCGACTGGTGTGGGTTAGTTAGCTTTCAAAGTTGTCATAGACGTCTGAGAGCACTTACAGCCCTTCTCCTGGGCATAGTTAAAGAGCTATGGTAGAGCACATTAGGAGCTGAACGCTAGGGTCACGACCGGTTGGATATGGTACCTTGAGAACATCCTATGTAGTGTTAGTGCCGTTGTATGCAAACAATAGAGGGAGGGGTGATGCTCACGTCACCAACGATGACACCGGACTTGCGGGAGAGGACGTCTTGGGCACCCATGTTTGCAGTAATTTATGAAAGTTTGAGAGGTCTGAAATTGAGGTTAGTGGATGCAGCTTGAGTGTTGCAGATGGGATATATAGTCGTGGTTTTGGAGGGGTGTGGGTGTGTGTGTGTGGATGAGGTAATTGTTGAGGGAAGGACAGTTGAAGTGGGGTGGCTCGTAGTGGGGTGGCTGCAGCAACACCAGCTGCTGCTACCTTTGTATGGCTCAACAGTAAAACATCGGCGAAATCCACAATCTTACCTGTCAAGGCGAATCACCGTGGGCGTATTGGGTGGGCAATTGAAGTTTTTTTTTCTGCAGTGGAAATGACCATGGGCCGTTGGAATTTAAGAGTCTGCTCAGGGCCCTTCTTCACGGCCGCGCTCTGAAGTCATTCCGGCCAGAAGCTCGGCACAGAAGCCATTTGGTCATGCGCATTGTCCGAGTCTCTCCGCAGGGATGCACTTCTGAGCCTCGCCTTGCCGAAATGCCCTGAGGCTGCTCACGATGCTTCCGCGACCTCCCACCAATCACGAGCTCGCCAGCTCCTCATCTGCCCCTGCTCAAGAAGGCTGTCGTGCTCCACGGCGGCTGTACGTCTCATGCGTTTATCCGATATCTCTCTCTCCATATGGGGAAAAGTATTTCTTATACAGCGTTATACAGACACATCTGATATAGGAAAGCTCTGGTCAATGCTCGCTTGTCTAGGCCAGTCTACTAGTTTTCCTTTGCTCGAACGCGAATGTTCCTCGTGAGAGGCGTTTCGGCGCCTGGCATCAATATCCTCACCTTGAAATCGCCCAGCTGCTTCACGCGGGAGGCATCTCCGTCTACGTGACCCGCTAGGAACTGCACATCGCTCTCCGCCAGCAACACCCGGGCCGCCTCGTCGTTGTGTGCCAGTGCAGACTTGATTGTAGCTACCACATCCGCTGTTGATACGGATCCGTATATTCCATCGACAACGCGCTCCGGCTTGCTTGCCATAGCAGCTGCTGTCAAGACGTCGGCTGCACTAGACGCACCCTGCCGCTGTCTGGGGTCTGTTTGCTCGTGCTCGATGGGTTTTCGGAAAAACGAAAGTGTGGGCGGGATGAAAGTGTTGATCAGCTCCATGGATCGTTCGGGCTAAGTCCGTCAGTCATTTGCCCTCTGTGTGTATCAGATTAGAGTATCCATACACTCAACATATTGATCTCAATTGGCCGCACGTAATGCTGCTTGGGCTGTTGTACCAGATCCTCTTCGTCCTCCTCTTCCAGGTCAGCTTCCACCCCAAATGTGATGTCTCGAGATGTATCAACCCCTCCCGCCTTCAATTGCTTCAGTTGTGCCGGTAGGACGTAATCAGCGATCCGGGCGGGAAACCATGTATTGCGCATTGCGCCCGGCGGAATAGCAATGTACGAGCCTATATAGCATTAGCAGACCTCAGAAATCACACTGGATCAACCTACCTGCGCGTCCGAAGCGTGGGACATCCATGCGTAGTTTGACGACCACATTTCTTTCTGCCTCTTTCGCCGACTTGGTTTTGCTGCGGACCTGTTGTAACGGAGCAAATGCCCGGGTGTTAAGACTGAGCCGCGTCACTCTCCGTACGCACGACGCGCATTGGGGCAGTAATACCATCCGTTCGAGTGAGGCCATGGAGATCGCGCGTGGTGGTCAGCGGTACAAATTCAAAAATAATGCGAGTCGTTGACGAACACGGTGAACCTTGCGATCTGCCCGCTCCGGATCCATCTCGGCATTGTTGCTTAACGAGCCGGCGCTCGCCCTCCATGGCATGAACCCGACGATAGCGATGACCACGGATTGCCGACGCCATTGCTTGACAGGCCGACCTCAGACAATGGAGACCTGCGGAGAGTCCCTATATCACCCCTACTTCCCCGCATTACCGCCTATCCGCCTGCTACAACTATAGCCTTCATCATCGTCCCCTCACACACTTATAGCCGACCGGCACCGGATTTCGGTGGCGTACCGGAGGAGACGACTGCATTCCGCCATGCCAGAAAAGCCCCTCACAATCGCAACCTACGCCGCCGGAGCCTCCCTCGCCGCCATCACCCTCGTTTATGTCTTCGGCCCCACCTTCTTCCTCGACGATGAGGCCTCGGGTACGCGCAAGAAGGGCGTAGTCGGGCTTTCCAATGCCGCCAACGACTGCTTTATCAACTCCTCCCTACAAGCACTGGCAGGACTGCCGGACCTACGCATATACCTGATACGGGAGACACATCGGCGAAAGTTGGATGGGCCAGAAGTGTACGACGTGGGCCCAGAAAATCTCAACTTCGAGAATAGGCCCGTCAAGCCGTCGAAGCTGGAGGGCCTGCAAAAGGGCAATGTCACATATGCTTTGAAAGAAGTCCTGGACAAGTTAAATGAGCGCCCCATATACAGGAAAACCATTTCTCCGCAGCCATTCATTCGAGCGCTAGAATGCGCCTTTGGTACACGGATCAGCCGTCAGCAGCAGGATGCGCAGGAATTCCTCCAGATTATAACCGAGCGGCTATGCGATGAATACCATGCAGGCGCGAAGGCCAGGAAACAAGCGCAAAAATTGGGAATTCCGATACCTGTTGGCGACACTGCTTCAGAAAGACTGGAGATTGCGAGACAGTTTGGAGTTCCCGTTGTCGAGGTCGCAGACAACGAAGACAAGGACGAAGAGTCGGAAGCGCCCGACATCGAGGTTGAAACTCCTTCGACCGAGGAGGGCTTCCCCTTTGAAGGCCAAATCGAGTCGCAGATCGAATGCCTTACATGCGGGTTCAAGCCTAAGCCTTCCGTATCAACCTTTGTTACCCTGACACTAAATGTGCCCCAGCAATCATCAACCTCATTGAACAGCTGCTTCGACGGAATGTTGAAGGTAGAACACATTGAAGACTTCAAGTGCGAGTACTGTCGTCTAGAGCATGCACTGCAAATTAAGACCAAAGAACTGGAAAGTGCTTGGGCTACGGAAACCAAGGCGCGCCTCCAGTCCGATATATCGAAAATCCAGGACGCCCTCGAGCAAGATCCCGAGAAGCCACCTGAAGACGTTGAACTTCCCAACTCGAGTCTTGCACCTCGGCGGCGCATTGCACGTCACATGTACATTTCCTCGTTCCCGAAGGTATTAGCAATACATCTTTCGCGGTCCATGTTCGCATTGGGGAGCGTATCGACTAAGAACCTGGCCAAAGTATCTTTCCCGGAGACGCTGCCGCTGGGTGGTTTGCTGAACAGGAAGACGTACAAGCTTTTAGGAATGGTGACACACAAGGGTAGTCATAACAGTGGCCACTATGAGTCCTTCCGTCGACAGGTGCAACCAGTTCCCTACTCGACGCCGCATTCATTTGGCAAAGGCGTATATAGCGTCCAGGGCAGCCCGAATCCGTCTGCGGCGCAGAGCCCTAGAGTTTCCACATCAAATCCACCGCCAACAGATGAGCGATCATCACTGATTCCATCCACGCCCCATCTTTACTCTCCATCCGTACAGTCATTTTCATCACAATCTTCCAGGGCCTCTCGAGGACCGGCTCCAACATCTGCGCCTCGCAACGGCGAGCCGCTGCAACCTTCTTCTACACGTGCTTCATCGTCTAGATCTAAGAGTATAAGGTCACTACGAGAGAAGGCGTCGGAGAAGGCTTCCTCGATGACGGCTTCGGTGACGGCTTCGGTGACAGACCTGAGCAGCCCGCTCAAACGCAAATCAAAGCGGCCAAACACAAGCCGATGGTGGCGCATCAGTGATGACAAAATCAAGGAGAGCAAGACCAGCGATGTGCTCGGCATGCAAAAAGAAGTATACTTGTTATTTTACGAGCTCGATAGACGGACTGATCAAGATTCAAAGAGGGCATTTTGAACTGGCGTTGGATGGTGCATATCTGGACCTCATATCAGGCAGGCGAGGGAGAACATTTTCTTTTTGGTAGGCGGCGGTTCTCGATGATTTTGGAGTGGTCATGTCTCCTCCTCGCAACATGTTTTGTTTCCCGGGGGGTTAATAATCTTTTTTTTTATCGACTTTGTAAGATTTATCATCAATGATACCATTGGTCGGTCTAGCTTCACGCTCAGCCCCCACACCTCAACCTCACTCACTCATGTTGATACGAGGCACAGACTGCGATGGAACCTACTTGGATGCTACGGTAGCGGTTGCCTATATTATGTCGAGTGTGAATTAGTATTGATTAGAAGAGCAGTCGTGTTGCAGCCTTTCAGGCAACGACCTTTTCTTTTGGCTTCTCGGGCTCCAACAACACCAGCTAGCTAGCTATAAACAGTGCCTCATCCATCTTTCCGAACTTTTGTCTTTTCCTCGGCCATCTCGCCACGAAACACAAAAAACCTTCACGGTGATATTTTTTTCAGATACCTAGGTATGTATATATATATTTATATATATATATCCCTCTTAGTTCTTGCGCATGATCCCATGGTCCATGACAGAGGTGGTCCACAAGTCAGCGACTGGCCCATTATTTGCGTGTTTCCATGCCACTTTGCCGTCACGTCTCTCTCTCTCTCTCTCTCTCTCCACTTGTCTTTTGATTGTGTAAACCTGTGCCCACGGTTTCGTTTCTGACGCATTCATATTGATAGTTGGTTCTCCCCCTCTTCGCTATTATTGACGACGTACATATACGAGCAGCCCATACAATAAATACGAAACGCCCCACGTTGTCGTCTACTCCCTACCCAATTCTCTCACACTCACACTCACTCTCTGAAAAAAGATGTCCCTTTCATTACTGTCCACCAAGGGCTCCGCCAAGGCAACTGGCCCAGGGAGACACACGTTCAAAAATGCACCCCGCGTCCTCGTCATTGGCGCCGGCTCGCGAGGTTCCGCGTACGCCGTAGGAACGCTCCGAGCTACCAATTGTCGCATCTCGGCCGTGTGCGAGCCGGTCCCGTACAAGCGCAGCGAGTTTGGGCGAAAATACATCTGGGGCACGGACAAACCCAATCACGGGGAGCAATTCGAGCATTGGCGGCACTGGGTAGAGTACGAAGAGAGTAGGAGATTCCGAGAGGCAGCTGGCGAGAAGGTGGAAAAGGGAGTCGATGCAGTGTTTGTCTGTGTTCTAGATGAGCTGCACGAGGAGGTTGTGTGTGGCATCGCGGGGTTGGGCGTGCATATCTGTTGCGAGAAGCCCATGTCGACGAGCTTGGAGAGTTGCATGAATATCTGGAGGGCACTGAAAGGAATAGGAGTAGAGGCCGAGAATGGGGAGGTCAAGCAGAAGGAGTCCATCTTTGCCATCTGTCACGTGCTGCGGTATTCGCCACATAATCTGATGTTGAGACAGCTGGTGCTGGAGAAGGAGGTCATCGGGGACGTGCTCAGTATAGAGCATGTAGAGCCGGTTGGAAATTGGCATTTCTCGCACAGCTATGTCAGGTACGTGGTCTTGAAATTGCTCAAAGACAAGATACTGACATCTATCAGGGGCAATTGGAGAAAAGAGTCGACCACGGCACCGTCACTATTGACCAAGTCCTGCCATGACATTGACTTCCTCATGTGGATGCTCTGTTCTCCGCCGCCGAGCAAGACAGAGCCACATTTGCCATCGTTCGTCACCTCAACCGGCTCTCGGAAGTTCTTCCGGAAAGCAAGGAAGCCAGAGGCAGCCAAAGAGGCTACCAACTGCCTTTCATGCCCGCATGAAGAAAAATGTGACTACAGCGCAAAGTGGATCTACCTGGACAACAACCTCAACTTGGGCAACACGAGCTGGCCAGTCAAGGTCATCAACCCGGAAATCGAGCAATTGTACAAGACGTCTGGCAAACAGGCAGCTGCCAAACAACTTCTCAGTGATTTACGAGAAGACTACACATCCGAGACAGCCGTAGAGGAAGTCGAGGCGCGAGCGTGGTACGGCCGGTGCGTATACGAAGCAGACAACGACGTGGTCGACGATCAGTGCGTGACTATTACGTGGGATGATGACCCTCTGCCTCAGGACGGCGACTCTAGTCTAGGTTTAAAGGGACGAGGGGCGAAGACGGCGCAGTTCCACATGGTAGCCTTTACGGAGAAAGTCTGTCAGCGGCGCGGGCGCATCTACGGCACCAAGGGCGAGATCGAATACGACGGTAAAACCATCAAGGTGTACAGTTTCTCAACCCGCAAAACCAATGTCTACACGCCTCAAACAGCTTCAGGTGGACATGGAGGGGGAGACCAAGAGCTCGCCCGACAATTCTTGATGGCAGTTGAAGCCGTCGACAGCCAGGGAATGTCGGCGGCAGATGCGCATGGCAAATTTCTGGGCTGCGACCTGGATGAAGCTTTCCGAAGTCACGCGATGGTGTTTGCGGCCGAGGAAGCACGGAAGGATCGGAAAGTGGTCGACTGGAAAAAGTGGTGGTCAGCTGAGGTGGAAGGGCAACTGCATAGCACCAGCGGCAAAGGTCAGCAGAAAGGTTGAATAACGATAATTAATCATGATGATTATTGGAGATGGGCGCGTAGAGGGAAGCTCGGGCATGACATGGCATGGCATGGCATGAATCTGGAGGAGATTTCGATGTCCGAAGCGATATGAAGCGACGATGCTCGGTTCATGCTGTGCCCGTTGACGATGTTGCGCTCACGGCCCGCCCCACTCGACCATTTTGAACGTCGCATAAGACAGGTGAGGCCGGTTTTTGGGATAATTTAATTAACGGTACTTGTTTGCTTCCGGTTTGAGACTGACACTCGCTGTTTTGAGCTATATTTGTCTTATATATCCTGGGTTAGTTTTATCAGTTTGTTTGAAATGAGAAAATACTTCCTCTTGGGGCATGCGGGCGCTAAATGAACCATGTCTGGGGCGTGACACGGAGCGGCATGCGGCTCTCTCGAGGCAATTTGCACACTTTGCGACGACGAACATGAACATGAGGCTCCAACGGGCGTTTGTGGGTGCGACGTGGGATGAGGACGGCGCTTCGGTCTTGGGGCCAATCAGAGGGGGAGCGTACAATGGTTCGGCAGGTACCTGTGCGGCGGGAGTACATAGCTCAGCGTGCCATGGGGACGAAGACGACGAGGATGATGGTGGTGGTGGTGGTAGTACATACTACATAGTGGTGGTAGTCTGTAGTGGTGGTGGTGGTGGTGGTGGTGGTGGTAGTAGTGGTGTGTGGTGTGGATGCAGATGTGGATGAATGTGGGAGAAGCTGCAGACCCCGAAGAGGCCAGCAAATATTACAAGCAGACACGCAACGCGACTTTGTACGTGTTATAGTCGTGAAGTTGGCTGGCAACTTGCTCGCCCTCTATGAGTCACAAATGATATGCACGTCGCTGCACGTCGTGCTGCACGTCGTTGCATGGCTGCATGGCTGCATGGGCTACGTCGTCGTCGTCGAAGCGGGAGAAGAGGAAGAAGAAAGAAAAGTAAGAAAAATAAGAGTCATCGCTGTCATTGTCATTGATTGGACCACGACAACTCTACGTTTCGTTTCCTCTCAACGGTTGAAATGCCAAGCCACTCCAAGTTTGCAAGGCTCTGCAAGGCTCTGCAAGGCTCGGGAGTCTGTGTACCCGCGCTAATCCCAAAGTATACTACGCGCTACCATGTACTCAACACCATCAACCTCCACCATTCGCTCCCACGCGCCAATCCTCCCCAGTCTCGTCCCAAACTGCCGCCCGCAGCGCCTACAACCTACAACCTCCACTACCATCTCCGTTTCACCCCAGTACACACACAACATCAACTAATATCATACAGTATACACCCTTAGCCAGCCGCCGCCAACCTGCAGCCCTGAGCCCGTCTGGGACGCAACCGATGCAACCGACGCAACCTCAGACCACTGAGCCATTCACAGTGAATGTCACCCTCACGCCACGCCACTTTCGGTCACTTGCTAGCGAAAAATAGACCGAGAATAGACGTCGGAGGATGCACCTCAAGGTGCTGCCCTTGTACTCGCCCACTACCCATTACCCACTACCCACTACCCACTACATCCACCCCCCGCTGTCCCGCCATGTTTCAGGCGCTTCTGAGGCTGCGTGTAGTTCTCCACGACATCTTGCACTGTCGTGGTACTGTGCTGTCGTGGTACGGTACTGCCACCAGACCGCCAGATTACCCCCGGGGTCTCTCTTTGGGTCTCTATGCCATCGTGTTTCAGACTGTCTAGCCGCTAGAGCGTCATGTCAGTGCGCCGTGTGGTTCAGTGGCTCCGAGGCGTTGCTTCTGTAGAGAATAAGTATCCGTAGCTTCGCCGCACAACCAACTGCTCCCCATCCTTCACCATCTCTGCACTGCCCGCCCTTGAAATCCGAGTCTCCTTCGTTGTGTTGCATTCGTCTCTAGACCCCACGGAGCCGGCCTCCCACTCGTTAACCAGATACCACCTGGATAATTCCTATTCATAATCTCCACAGTTCCTGTCTTTGTTCTCTGCGTAAGTCATTGGATATCGTCACTCCTTGTCCACGCCCTTCCTAACCTCTCCAATCCACAGTCTGGTAGCACGTATCCTTCCGCAATGTATCACCGCCAGACAACGCCTCCACAGGCCTCCTTCAGCTACATGCCCGGCAGTGTTGGCTCATCGTCGGATGGTGCCTTCTACTCCAACGACTCATCACCTGACTCTGTCAACACATCAAACACATCCCCCCCACGGTCCCCCATCAGACAACATGGCCCTCTCCTCCTCCCCAAGGTCCGCACCCAAGACCAGATCCCCGAGCCCACTGGTGGCCCCGTCAGACATCGCCGGACGACGTCTAGCTCCAGCATTGGCTATGCCCAATCATATAGTCCCTACTCTCGTCCCAACTCCATGATCCGCCGAGGTTCAAGCCCATTGAACCACAGTCTTCATAATAGTGCTCTCACTTCCCCCGTTTCTGCTTGCTCTTACGACTTGGGCATTGCTTCTACTCTTAATTCCCCAATTTCTTTTACCAGTTCAGAAGCCCGCAGGCCTTCTCTCGCTAGCCACTCTCGCTCCCACTCTCGCTCCCACTCCGCCAGCGGATATCGCGGCCACTCTCGCTCAGGCTCTGCCGGTAGCATCGATGAGTCCGTCATCAGCCGCTTTGGCTTCCCCACATACCGCAATATGCCCAGCTATGTTACCGCTTCAAACGCTGGCCAGCCCAGCTTGAACCTCATCACTTCGCTTCCACTTGCCCAGCCATTCTCCTACTCTCAGGTCCAGGAAGTCTCCTACACACCATCCACTGCCCCAGAGTTCACCATCCCCGAGTTTGAGGCTGCCCCAGCTGTCCAATATCCCCTCAATGCCGACGTTGGCTTCGATAGCTTCGAGCCTACCCCTACCTCTTCTCTGCTCGACTACCTCACATCTTCCAACCCCTCCCCCGCTCTCGTCCGCCGCGTCACGAGCGTGACCCGTGGCATCCACAACCACTTCTGGTGGGACATCCGCAATCTGCGTGCTTGGGACGACTTCAACATCTCCACCATCACTGCCCTCCCCAGCATGCTTCCCCTCCTCGAAGTTCCCATCTCCGCAACCTACCTTCCCCAGCCCTCCCGTCAGACCCTCCTCCAACCAGAGAACGAGTCTGCTCTCCACGACATCTGCAACAACTACTACGCTACCAAGGTCAATGCCGCGCTCAAGGTCGCTCAGGGCAACACACACATGACGATGCGCGCTATCAAGCCTGTCCCGGGGTCCCGTCAACAGCCCGAGTTCGTCTCCAACTATGCCACCGACTACGAGAAGACCATCTTCGGCGACAGCCGTGGTCGCGTCGTTGGACTCGTCAAGTGCTACGACCAGTGGAACACGGGCATGCGTGGCGAGTCACCACCCAAACAGGTCCTGTACCTCCAGGGCCTTGCTCACTTGCACCGCGTGATGCGCGAGCACGGCTGCCGTTACGGCTTCATCATGACCGAGATCGAGCTCCTCTGCGTTCGTTGCGGTGGTCCCTCTTCCGCAGCCACCGTCGACCCCACGACCGTCAACGCCCAGACCGGTGTCCCCATCTTCGGATACCTCGAGCTCTCCCCTCCCATTCGTCTCTCCACCACGGGTCTTCATCCCGAAGACGGCAGCATCCAAATGACGGCCGGTATCGCCCTCTGGTACCTGCACATGCTAGCCAAGGAGAACCCCTTTGCAGGCATGAACACGTGGCGCATGGAGGTTGGCGGACCTGCTGCCCTTACACGACAGAACTTCCTCGAGAAGGATACTTGGGTGCCGAAACCTAATATGAGCGAGAAGCGCGAGGCCCGCCGTGTGAGAGGCTGGGTCTGGCCCGAGGAGCCACTCAGTAAGAGGGAGTGTGGGCGTGGAAAGAGAGCGAAAAGTCAGGGGTAGATCTCGCATGACTGTGGATTTGTGAGGGTGGTGATAATATTCGAGTCTATTGGCTCGCTGGTCAAAATAACACGACAATCTTGGGATGGGAGTATTATCAGCTGACTGGTTCGGCATTGTATCGCATTTGCATGGGTTTAGCACAGCATAGCATATTTTCCTTACCATGTACCTTTTCTTCTGTCATCCTGTCAAGCATTAGCATGGTGTGGGCATCGGGCATTGGGACTGGAGTTTTAATCGGGGTTTTAAAGATAAGACGACTATTAGTTAATTAGTATCTGGTATACACACACTTTACACACTACTTCTGTCTCATCCTGCTACGTTATCATCGCCCTTCTCAACCCTCCCAAACGCCATCAACATGTCCTGCTGGATTTCAATCGGAACAGAGACGAATCAAAAGGTCCACTCGGAACGAACTACGGGGTGTGTTGTATTAGTTGGCAGAATTCTTTTTAACAAAAACTAACAAAAGCACACTACAAACGCATGCTCCGGGAGATGTCACGAGTGACTATCCATTCCAAACCCGAACTACCACCCAGCCAGAAATACTGGATGGATTCTGGATGCCACCACTATTAACTATAACTAAACCCCTTTTCACCATGTGACCACCACCCCATGCAGACCAAGCTTAGCTTCGGTCGGATAGCAGCCAAGACGTCCCTTTTATTACCACCACCACCAACAACAACAACAACAACAACAAC